>CAVLJG010000010.1:18462324-18522022 GCA_963669975.1 Acanthoscelides obtectus
TTTCAGCAAGATGGTGCAGCGTGTCATACCTCAAAAGGGCTATACATTGGATGGAAGAAAAATAATGTACCACTTTTGAAATGGGTTTTCTAGCAGTCCAGATCTGTCACCTATTGAAACTTTGTGGCACGCGATGAAAAAGATTATACGACAACATCCTGCTCGTACAATCACCGAACTGAGACAAAAGCTACAAGAAATATGGATTGTTTTACACCAAATTTTTCGAAAAACTTGGTTAACGCTATGTCCCAAAGAATTTCAGCCCGTAATAAAAAATAAAGGTGATGTTACCCAATGTAATCTTTCAATTGTTGCTTTCTTGACTTCGCGCATTTATTCGCACATGTTTATTTGTTCAGATGTTCTATTAGTTAGGTATAGGTCTAAGTGATTTTCAAATATGTATTTGTTACGACTAGAGTATCTAAAATGTTTTCGAGAAAACAAATTGTTTTAAAAGTAAATAGTCTCGTCATGTTTAGTTTATAAAAGCATATTTTGGTACAAATCTTGAAGTGGGCCAACTGAAGGGGCTCGTATTGTGAAGCTCGTGCGGATTGTTGTTGTAAAGTACAGCCAAAATCATCTAACATTAAGACGTTTCTCTAGCAGAAGTGTCACTGTAAAGGCTTACACAAGTTTTTCCGTAAAGACTCAGACCATTTTAGGTACCGTTCTCATGAGAACAAATCAGATGGTACTCGGAATTCTGCACGGTATTCTCTCACATCGGCCGCGCCGCCATTTTGAAGCAGCCGCGAGAAGCTCGAACAGGTGGCAGCGTAATTTTCGACTTCCTCTGCTGTGCCGGCAGTACCGCATCAGGCAGTACCTCGATCATTTCATCCAGGCATTCAATTATAGTTGGCGCGGGAACCCTTTGATGGCCGCGGGTGGCCAAACAGAATCGTCTTCGAATAATAGAAACAAGAACCGTTTCATTTGGAGAACGATGATTCGCGCTATCGGGGAGTGTCATTAGCCGGTACGAAATTACTGCCTTTGTCGGCGCGGAATTGGCTGACTTACCGACCTTTGATAAAAAATGCAATTGTATGTGCAGCGAAGAGAAGGTTATGGAAGGGGTACTATGCGACATCGCCAGCTTGGTCGTCCTGAAGATGCATAACAACAGCTATTTCTTATTATATTCATGACCGTTAGTATAACTTTTTAGAATACGAATTCTTGAGTTTCGGTCAACAGAAATTCATTTTATTTCATTCGCACAACGTTAGGCCATGTAGGCCATCGTCAAGTACATAAAATATTCTGGAGAATATTAAAAGCGTTACAAAAGGATTTCTTATAAAATCTTACATCAGGGTGTTTCAGTTTATTGTTGCATAACTTTAAGATTCGATAGAACTTTTAAAATTAATGCATAAAAAGTCTATACAGGGTTATCCAAATTAAGTGTCCACCATTAGTAACTTTGTTATTAGTGAAAATACAAAGTTGTTTGAATTAGCAAACTAGTAGCATTTTTAACGCTGGTAAAAATGAGAAATAAAAAAAAAACAATTGAGAGTCGTTATTTTGATTTTTTTCAGTAAAATAACATTTTTTTAAATGGAAACCCCTGTATATTATATTTTTTTTCTGTTAAAGCATCAAATTTTAAACAAAAAAGTTCATAATGACTTTTCCGCTAAAGTCAAAAATAAAGTCAAAATAACGATAAATATTTTTAATTATTTGCAGTATTATAATATTAAGACGGCTATGAAAACAACATGGCGTTCGCGATTTGACAGCATTAAGATAAGCGACAAATTGTTAAACTGGACATACTCGCAACTAGAAGGCTTTGGAAAACAATGATAAAATCAAATAATGTCAAACATTAGTGTAAATACTTGTTTATAAGCTTTATTGTGTCATTAATTTAAAGAAAAATGTTCTCCCATGAAGAAAAGTGTGATATGTTAGAATGCTATTTAGTGTGCAGAAAATCCTCCTTGAGAGCAAGAGAATACTACAGTGAATTATGTATATCCCGCTCGCATTCAACCGTATGAACGATATTTTCTGAGACTTTATCGAAAATTTAGGGGCAACGAAAATGTTTTTGCTAAAACAAGGGCAAAAAAGAATTCATAATAAGCGAGGCCACGGAAATTGCAATTATTGGATATTTTGAAGCTTATCGTGAGAATTCAATAGCAGATATTCTCAAGGACTCTAATTTCAGTTATGGTACTGTTCAAAGGATTTTAAAAAAATACAAATTTATTCCGTATAAGTACCGACCAGTTCAAACGCTTTTGGCAGGGGATCCAGAGAGAAGACTTGTTTTTTGCCATTGGTATCTTAGCTTCTGTCGCCAAAATGTAAATAACTTTCGTTACCTTTTATGGACAGATGAATCAAATTTTTCAAATTCTGGAATGTTTAATAGAAAAAGCCACCATTATTGGTCAAGAGAAAATCTTTTGTTAGTACATCCAAGAGGCCCACAAGTCCGTTTCAGTTTCAACGTTTGGTGCGGTATAATTGGTTCAAAAATTGTTGGCCCGTTCTTTTATGAGGGAACCCTAACTGGTGAAAGATATGTGGAATTTATGTCAGAAATCCTGTCTAATTTCTTAGACGAATTGGATCTTATAAGTAGACATCATCTGCATTTTCAGCAAGATGGCGCACCTGCCCACAACTCCAGAGGTACTTATCGTTTTCTAAGTACTACTTTTAATGACCAGTGGATAGGAACAAATGGCCCAATACAGTGGCCTCCCAGATCACCAGATCTAAACCCACTTGATTACTTCTTGTGGGGTTACTTAAAGAACCAAATTTACAAGCGAAGGTACGATAACCTTGACGCGTTAAAGACTGCAGTTAGGGAAAAGATAACCCAGATAGATGGTAGGACCATACTTAAGACAGTTCGAGCAGTTGAAAAACGTGCCCAAAAATGTATTGAAGAACAAGGTGGTGTTTTCGAGCATCTTCTTTAAAAAAATTGTTATTGTATTTTGTAAGATTATAAGTTGATGTTGAAAATAAAGTTTGTCGATACAATTTAATTGTTTCAGATTGGAGGCCATAACTTCAACAATTTGTAACCTAGGAGAAAAGTTATTGTAAGCTTTTTTGTTTAAAATTTGATGCTTTAACAGAAAAAAATATAATATACAGGGGTTTCCATTTAAAAAAATGTTATTTTACTGAAAAAAATCAAAATAACGACTCTCAATTGTTTTTTTTTTTATTTCTCATTTTTACCAGCGTTAAAAATGCTACTAGTTTGCTAATTCAAACAATTTTGTATTTTCACTAATAACAAAGTTACTAATGGTGGACACATAATTTGGATAACCCTGTATAAACATGGGTCGAAAAATGCGTGGCTTCCGAAATACAGGGTGCTTAAATTTACTTTCTAAAATAATTTTTTTTGCTTTTTGAATAAAAAACTGATTCTTCGCACTTTTCAACATAAAAAAGCTCTCTTGTGAATTTTCGTTATAGTTAGCCGTTTTTGAGATATTTCGATTTATAAAGTTCGATGCATTTTTAATTATCTATGATAAAATAACGTTAAAAAGTCATCTCGATAATTTTAGAAGTAGGCTGTCCCTGCAAATGTTTTTGAAATTGAAAGCAGAATAAGCTTAAACGTCAATTGGTTGACAGTTAGTTTTGTTGTCTGTTGAAACCTGAAACGTTTTTTTGCAATTGTGAATGCACGAAATTTAGTTTCTTTTACCTGTTTTTTTTTTGTAAGTCTTATAAAAATGCCATCAAGAGTTAGCGGGTATTCATTTTGTGTATGGCTTTGTAAATGGAAACGCAGCAGAAGCAGCCAGAGAATACGCACGAAGATTTCCAAACTGACGACATCCAACTCGCTCAGTATTTGTAATAGTGCATCGCCAAATAATTGAAAATGGTTTTGGAAATGTCCAAAGGGATCAAAACATAAATGTTCGTCAGCGCAGATTTACCCGTATGATTCTGCGTGAGTTTGATAGAGATCCGACCATAAGTGTTAGGAGAGTTTCTGGTGCCTTGGGAATTTCAGCAAGCCATGTTCACCATGTTCTTAGAAATGACCATAGACGTCCTTACCATTTGCAACCTGTGCAAGGACTACAGCCAGGGGACGGAGAACGAAGAATCACATTTTGTCAGTGGATTCTTGATAGAACTGATAATAATAGGGAGTTTTTAAGCAACGTTTTATGGACCGATGAGTCATGCTTCACTAGACGTGGAGTGGTAAATAATGGAATGAAAAAGCTAATTCCCGCGATTGATAGAAGTTTTCCACAGTTATCCAATGGTGACCTCAGATTTGACCTTGAATATGACATTCAATGTCATTTAACGACCAAGGCCACCTTTCGTACCGTCAGATGACCTTGAATGCCATGATCAAGGTCAAACCCAAGGTCATCATTGAATAGTTGAGGAAAACTCCTATCAATCGCAGGGCTTAGTTTTTTCCTACCATTATTGGTTCACAAATTATCGCGGGGTTTCGGAACTTGCCATGTATATATGTACATTTTTGGTATTTACTTATATAGTTCAAAATTTATAGTTGATATAAAACTTACTTTACCTATACTGTTTCTATCATCTGTTTTTAAAATGTTTAGGTATGCGTAAAGAGTACAAGCAGTACCAGCGGTCTGTGAGCAACTGGCATATTCGTGAAGACACGTTAGTATTTACAAAAAGGTAAAAAAAGTTTAGTATACAAAAACAAGATACACATATGCTTACCGACTTTATAGTATTGGCGGAGGAAGGAGAAATTCACAACTATGTTCCTTTGATAAGATTCGATTACACACTTGAAGGATTGCATGTGTCATATCAACAGCGTTGCTTCCCGCATACCAGAAAAAAAAATCAGTCAGTAGTTTTCGCGTTTGTCATTACTAGAGCTTTACCAAGTAACATAGGTTCTTCATGTATCTGAGGCGGTGACGTAAGAGATTTTTCAGTTGCGCCCTGCTGCATTGTTTGCTAATACCATAGCTTTGTCTCGGTCGCCTCTTATGGCGACATGCTTTAGAACCCTTAAAATGGCGAGTTAAGGTCACATCACCTAAGAAAAGTTTTATTTTGTGCTTGAGACGTGTACGAAGTAGACAGCAAGTTGTTGGCTCTCAGTCATTGCCTCGCTTGTTTCATATTTGGTCCGCACCGGTATTATGTGAAAAACCTATAAAAGGTAAAAAAAAATCTGTAAAATGTCATATTGCAGACTAGGTAGTTTTTAGGGTGCAAACAGTAATTCCACGTTTGCTCACTAGGATCGTTGTGAGCGTCCATCTATTGTACCACATATCATCAAATAAAGAACAAAAATGGATCAAGGCCGGCACGGGCATTATGTAAAAAGCCTATAAAATGTAAAAAACATATAAAATGTCATCTTGCAGACTAGGTAGTTTTTAGGGTGCAAAACAGTCATTCCGCATTTGTTCACTAGGATGTTGTTGTTGTAAGCGTCCATCTATGGAGGAATAGCTCAGCTACACGCACAGTGGGCTGCATATGTTTTGTGAAGCCGAGTAATCTATAGTTTTCATCTCTGAGAAGAAAGTTGGATGAATAGCAAGATCGCATATGGATGATTGGGTGTATAAAATCAGTGATATTTGCTGTGTAAGAAAATTATTACTGATATGCTGCCCAGGAGTATATCAGTTACCTAACTGTGCCCGACGGGTTATTTAGATATATGTTGTCCTTTCTGTTCAAAGTTATAGATTACGATTTTTTACGTTTTTTTTTGTATTTTAAAAACTTTGAGGAGACTGTATATGACAGTGTACCGTGAATATAATTATTTATCTCTCTCATTTTTAAAATTCTGCAAATTTCCAGAATGTATAAGAAAAATTGGATGCGCAACTAATTTCTAGCTTTGAATCTCAAGTAAGTGTATTTGAGACAAGAACTTAATGGAATATTACCATCAACACATATTATTACCACACAAATCATCACTATGCATATATGCATTGTCGTTAGATTTTACATCACATCAATGCTAGACATTGATAAGCTAAGCCTCATGACCTTTAGGCAGCACGTACAATCAGCTAGTGTAGTAAGTTAACATCTTGTAGAAAAACCGACATAATGCCACAAAAAAAACAATATAATGTCAAAAATAGACATAATGTGACTTTTCAAGATACGTTGTACCCTCGTACATCGAACGACTGAACGAGTGCAGATCCAAAGAAATGGAATTAGTAACAGATCGGAATACTGACGTTCTCTGAATCCGGTAGGCAAAGAGAATGTGGAAAGACTGGAAGGCGTTACTGTGTTGGAGAGAGAAAACAAGCGAGGAGGCGTTCCGTTTCACGTACGTAGGTACGCATCACGCACCGAGCTGAATGTTCCCCTCTTTCCCCTCTCTACCAGCCGCCCTTTCACTGGGGCCGTTAATTAACCTTATCATCGCTCCCACCAGCGGAACTGTAGCAAGGCTTCGGCACACGGAATAAAGCAGGTTAAAATGGTAGCCGTGTGGTGATAAGACTGATTTATGATCTATCCTGTGAAATGGAAACAAAATGGTTACAGTGCGGTGGTTCTTTTATAGTTGTATGTAGTTATACCTACGTGAATTAATGCAAATTTTAATCAAAAGCAGTCAGAAAAGTTCTGTTATCAATAAAATCTGTTACAACGTAACGCCTCGGTGCCACTGACGTAGCTATAGCTCTGATAAGGGGGGGGTCCCCAAAGTGAAAAAAAACAGAGCTCTAACGCCAATTGGATCTATTACTTACAGATTAAACATTTCGATTATAACACGCAAGTATAGTCGCGGGTAATCTATAATATATAACTCAGGTTACTTAGGTAGGTGCCTTTAAATAAAAAGTTTAATGTATGTATTGCAATATTTATTCAAAAGTAACAAAGTTGAAACTTTAAAATAATAAATTTAGTCTTTTACGTTTTATTGCTAACTGATTGATAATTTCTTCGGAATCTAGTTGCACCGCCAGATCTCGGTGTACGCTCATTAAAGCCAGACCAGTAAGTCTTTCATCGCCCATTTTATTTCTTAGGTAGATAAGTTTTTAACCTCTTTAAGGTAGAGAAAGATCTTTCAGGGGTTGCAGTGGACACTGGGAGTGTGGCTAAGATAATTAGAAGCTTTTTTATTGAAGGGAAGAACTGATCATCGCAGTTATCGATAGCGTCAAGCACAGTTGCAGGTTTTTGTGCTACAGATTTCCAGTGATTGTGCCATATCTCATATTCACTCAGAAATATTGTGCCTTCATTTTCTCCACCAAGAAATGTTTGTGCAATTTTTTCAAGATTTTCTTTTATCCTGGAGTCATTACTAGTTTTTTCAGGTAACAGCATTTGAATTCCTTCGATCGTCGATTCATGTGGTTTAAAACGAGCGTCGAGTTCTGCAATAACATGATCAATGAAAGGGTAAAACACATTTCGTCGGTAGTATATTTCGGCAGTTTCTGCTGCAATATTATTGCGCAGGGTTTGCCTTCCAGTTATTCTTGGCACGACTATATCGCCTGAACTCATCTGCTGCGCTTGCTCAAAAGGATTGCAAACTGACTTTCGTTCCGAACATTTAGTAAAGTCGTTTTTACCGTTTTTGTATATTCGCAAATGTTGGTCAAATCGACATTGACTTTCTGCATTGCTTTGTTAAGGTTTGCTGTATATGAAAAAACTTTTCTCAGTATAACTAAAGAAACAATAAACTGGCTGTTATCCATAGCGGTTTGAAGATGGTATGCTTGAGTAGCGACGTCGCTGCTTGCAGCATCTTGAAGTGCCCCAAGTGTTTCGCGTATAACGGGAACCATTTCTGCAAATCTTTCGACAGCCACGTGTTTCTCGGTCCATCTTGTCTCACAAAGAGAGATAAGCGTTGAATGAGATGAGTTAATTTGATCCGCAATTTTCTTCAAAAGTCCGTCGCGAAGCGGTGATTGGCGAAAAAAGTTTATTACGCTCTTAATGGTTCCGATACAGTTACGTATCATTGGTATCTCACATGAATGCGCTAAAACTAAGTTAAGAACATGAGCAACACAGTGTACGAATTGCGCCTTCGGGTATTGCTCTGAGATTATTGTTCTTACGCCCCGTAACCGGCCGCTCATCACTGCAGCGCCATCATAGCCTTGACCAATCCATTTATCCATATCCAAGTTATATGATAAAAGATGTGATATAATAGTCGTTGCCAAAGCTTGAGCTGAAACATCTTCTACGTGAATGAATTCTAAAAAATCTTCCCGTATAACCGATTTCCCAGATGAGCAGTGTACATATCGTAAACATAACGCTAATTGTTCTCGCCGTGAAATGTCTTGTGTTTCATCAGCAAGTATAGTAAAAAAACCAGCCTCTTTGACCCTATTAAGTACTTGCGTTTGAATAGCACTACCACATAGTTCAATCACCTCATTTTGAATTACTGATGACGTATACATGGCTCTACTGTGAATGTTTTGTGTTAGTAAATGATTCTTGAGTGCTTCATCGCCAGATCGCGCACGAAAACGAAGAAGTGCTCTAAAATTACCATCATTATGTTCAGGCTCATTTATCCCAATTTCTCCAGAATCATGACTTCCTCTTAGTGCTATTGCTTGCCTTCCGCAAAGAATAATTGTTTCAACAATGGCTTTTAATCTTTTTCTGTTCTCTTCGGCAATTTTATTGTATTCTACATTTAAGCATTCTGTAACATCAAGCGTTTTTCCTTCCATGATCCTTGCAAAATTTGCTGCCTGCTCAACAGCAAATTTGTGATACTTCGTATCTGCATGGTGATCAAAGCTCTCTAAAGCTTTCTTCCAGTTAATAAATGGCTTACTAACAAAGGCTCCAAGTTCTTGATGACCACGACCACCTTGCGTGTTTCCAAGTAGAACACATACTTTGCAAAGTGCTCCCTGCATGAGGTTTGAATATACAAGCCATGAGTACCTGTTAGTCCAATGGCGTTGAAAAGAAAGTTTCTTTTTACCGGTGTCAGTGACTGGAAATTTAAATGTGTCCGGAGGAATCCAAGGCTCTTTTAATGCTCTCAGCTTTTCCTCGTCATTGCTTGGAGGATGACATACGTATTTCCCAATATCATAACCCGTCCTGGCTGCGGCTGCGGACGGAGCCGAACACAAATCGATCCTGGCTGTAACAAAGAAATATTTGAAAAAACTAAAAAGTTATGTTGGGAATAAGAATTTTCAACTAAAAATTAAGTCTACGCGAACACAGTCGCGGGCGCCACTTAGTTGTTAAATATAATTCTATTTCTCTTAAAAGGCGAAATGATTTTATGACACTTAGGTACATTCCGCATATACACTGAAATTACCATTTTTGTCAAATATTTTATGCTCACGGCAACACAATTGTTTACAAAAATTCTCTGGGAATAAAATAAGAGCAGGATAAAAGTTTTTAGAGCGTCTATTAAATTCAAATAACTGGATTTCTTCCTAATTAAATAAATAAGAGACTTACCTTTCTTCACTTCATCGTCATCAGTATCTGTGGATGGCCCCGCTCTATTTATTCCTACTTCTTCAATTGACAAAAGTCATTGGCTTTGGACTCTCTTTCTTACAAAAAAAACCCAAAAGAGATACCTGATTTGTTCGTTTCATAGCGACACTTCTTTCTATATTGTATTTATAACAACTGCGCAACGCGTCAACGCGAAGAGATAAAATAGACTAGACAGTTCTTTGGACTAGACTACTAGACTAGCTTGGTTTGGTGCGCGCCGCCGAAGCGCGGGCGACGGTGGCGGGGGAAGTGCCCATCCCCCCTCACCCCGCACTACGCGGGCATACGCATCGCGTTTTCCGATACTCGCCCTACGGACACGCTCCACAGCAACTATCGTTTATTACAATCGGCGCGGTGCATGTAATTTTTTTCTGTTGGACAAGTAAGGTGGATATGAATGGGGGGGGTCCGGACCCCCAAAACCCCCCCCTTATATACGTCCGTGCTCGGTGCTTAATGATCGGAGTTATTCCAATCAACTTTCAGGTAAAAACAAGCGATGTGAAAAGAAATAAGAGAAGAACTTTTTTTTTTTAAGGTCGTCAAATCATAATTTTGATAGCATCAGACTCTAGGTCTACCAGTGTTAGGTATATGTCTCCCAACATCAAGTGGCTTCACAGTACAACTGAGGTGTACGATTATTTCAACATTTGCAAAACAGGTACGATGGAGACAAAAATGTTGGTCGGAAAAAGGCGGGCCCCAAAGCCTGAAGTATCCGCGCTCCCCAATGGTTATCCTTGTCGCAAAGAGGATTAAGTACAGTTAGGGCCAATTTCACCAACAAAAATACTGTCAAAGTATGAGATGTCAACCTGTCATTGAAACATCACCAGCTTAATGAATCCTAAGAAATTACATATAATTCAGTCAAAATTTAAACAAATGTTTGATTTTTCAATAAAATTCATGTTTTAATTACCATTGTTGATTTTTTATTCATGATAATATTATTTTCTTCAATTGATATGCGATTTTACTGATTCAAGATCATCTACTGGGTGTTTTTTCCTATAAACCTGTTGCAGATAGCCATTAAGCACCTACTTGATGACTGGCTCTACCAAAAAGTTCATAGATATTGCTCGTTTCCAAACATTCATTCATTTACTTGCCGTTCATCAGAACCATTATGGAACCTTAGATTGATATTCCCACAAAACCATTCTGGTTTTTTAATATCCATGCATCCATAGAGTTGAATATTTTCGTTGTTCAGGAACTTAACAAACATCCACACTATATTCACAGCGATTAAGAAATACCCAAATATATACTAAGTGACATATAAATCCGAACACCCAGTTTAAATGGTTTTATTTTAATAAAATTTTGTATAAGTACTTAATGGAGCATAATAAGTAAATGATAAAAATTTCAAAATGATTGCACTGCTTTAAAGCCCTTTGACCTTTAATAATGTGTGGATGCACCCTGATGTGCTACGCATTCTCCAACGCGCCTAGGCATGCTTCTGATCAGGTGGTCAATGTCCTCCTGTGGTATCTCATTCCAGGCAACCACCAACTCCTCTCGAAGTGCTTATAGAGTCTGAGGAGGACGTTGCAAATTGAGCAATCTCCTACCCATCATACTTATCCCACACGTGCTCAATTGGGGATAAGTCGGGAGATCTTGGTGGCCATGGTAACAATGTGACATCATTATGTTGAAAGAAGTCTGTTGTGACTCTTGCAACATGTGGTCGGGCATTATCTTGTTGGAAAGTTGGATCTGCCAGCGTGTCAAGATAGGGTAAAAGATGGGGTTCTAGAACTTCGTGGATATAACGCTGCGCGTTCATGTTACCTCTGATGAAGATTAAAGGTGACCTGGAACCATAAGCTATAGCACCCCAAACCATAACTCCAACAGTGTGATGAACATGTCTTTCAACAAATGACTGTGGATTCCTCCTTTCACCACGTCGCCTTCTAACCCTGGCACGACCATCGTGCATGCCTAAACAAAATCGAGACTCGTCACTAAAGACAATACTGTTCCATTCCTGATCCCAGAGTGACCGTTGTCTGCACCACTCAAGGCGATTACGTCGGTGTTCTCGAGTTAAAGGGAGGACCCAGTGTGGCCGGTATGAAAACAAGCCAAAACTTCTCATTCGTCGGTAAACACTTCGCATGCCAATAGGTCTTCCGTGTTCTGCAAACCATTCATTTGCAATGGACCTGGTAATGGAGAAACGGTCCCTTAAGGCCAATCTTAGGCGGCGATCTTCACGGTCTGTTGTTCTATGGCGGCGTCCAGTGCCCCTTGCTCTTTGCGTACGGCCTTCTCGAAGCCATGCCTGACAACACCTAACCACAGTGTCTACACTTCTTTGCACTCTAACTGTAATTGCCCGAAAAGAAAGTCCAGCTTCCCGAAGTCCCACTATACGGCCCCTATCAAACTCACTGAGTTGACGAAATCGTACAGGTCTCCGTACTCTAGGCATCGTAACCGATCGTAAAGGATGTCAAGAACCAAATCCGCCAACGTTGATTCTTTACTGCGGCTGAAATATTCATTTTTAGAGTGTTAGTGAATTAAAAAATAGCAGTATAAAAAACCGCAATGTTCAACTGATAAGGCTGAAAATTTTTTCACTTGTTATTTTCCATGCTATTCAATCACAACACGGTGACTTGTGTGGTTGTCAGCGGCCATTTGTGAGGGTGCGACAGGGTTGCCAGATTGTGCATTAATATCCCGTTTCACCCTCCTGGTCCCAGTGGAGTAAGTTCCGCCAACTGTTGAAATATACTATGCTTTATAAGATTATTCATGACATTTTTCCCAAAATCATTGCACAACACTTGAAAAAATGCAAATGAAAATTTCAAATTATTTCCATGACGCCGTCGGTACCTTGGGTTATACATCTTGACAGTAGGGATGTTCGATAGGATCCTATATTTAGAAGTATCAATACATTTCACGAGTATCGTCATCTTTCGATCCGGACTGTGTCAGAAAGACTGACTGCCATTTGGCTGCGACATTACCCTGCCAAATCAGACATAGATGATACCAAAAATATTTTCATAAATAGGAGATCTTTCCCATTCCGGATCGAACAACCTACCAAAGATGCTTATAATCATGATACCTAGTAAATTTTCACGAAAAAAATTCAAAAGCAGCAAATGTACAAGATTCATTTCGCACCCTCCACCTCGAGACGTGATCGTCGTTAGACTTGGCAACCCTGCGAGTGACAGATAGATATCCCCGCCAGTCAAAAAAAAAATAGACATACAGTAAACATTACTAGTTTTTTTGATTTTTGAACTTAATGGCCATTATATGTGAAACATTTTTCATAATTTTTTTGTCTATGTCTATGTCCATTATGCATCAGGGAGACGCAGGGATTGACACGTCTTACACATGTTATCTGTGTTTTAGGATGGACAGGACATAATGTTTTTATTGCTTTGAAGAAATTCATTATCCCATAAATTAATAAATGATACTATTATGACGTAAAGGAAGATGAGGAATTGGATGGAATGTATTTTATATTCTATTTTCTTGCAAAATACAGACAAGTCCACACTATTCAACAGGTATGTAATGATAACTTTCAGTATATTGAAGTTGGTAAATTCAAGAGTGCCATGCATTAACAAACGTCCAAATCTGCTGCCAAATTTAATAGCTAGAAAAGCGACCTATTATTTGCCGCATTCCCATTCGCTGAGGAGGATAACGGATTGTTAAATGTAAACCTATAACATATATCAAAATACATAAAGTTGTCCTGTTTTTTCTGTACAAAAGTATCATGTTGGAATCAAAAAGTGGTCTTGTTTATAATACAGTCGAATTTTCACGATTTTATTCAATATTTCAATAGAAATCACCAATATTCAGAGACCTTTGACAGCTTTCGTCAAATTGCATTTCGATAATGTATTTTCCCATTGGTCCATAATATGAATGTTGGTGAAATTGGCCCTAAATGTAACATACTAGAGATGAAACAGAAGGCAGGAGTGCTTTACACACTTATTGAGTAAGCTTTTATGCTAGAAGCTGTTCACGTGGAAAACAATTACCAATGGAAAGTATTTCATGAATTGAGAACATTCAATCTTATTATGACAACAATGTGCCCCCTATTTCAATTTATCTTTTTGATACCTTCGGTTTTAAAAACTGTAGGCCAGTGATGACGTTTACACGTATATTTATGTACTTTGTCTACAATGCACGTATACTTTAATTGTCTACAATGTTTACAATGCGTACCTATACAATGTATACGCACAAGCGGGGTTAGGTTGAATTGATGAACTTAGGGCATCTTGAGACTATGTAGAAAACCACCGAATGAGATTGAAAACAGGTCATAGATCCGAATTTTCAGGACATCCACATATCCTTTTTTTGCGCAGAGCAGTCTAAACCGTTAATCGAGCATACCAGAAAGGCATCCCTACATAATAATAATTACAGAAATACGTTATACGCACATGAAAGTCACCCCTGGAAGTCGCGATCTTTTATGATACGTGATTCGGAGCATAATAATTACATGACATCTCGCTGTGCGCTTTTCTAAATCGCGAGACGCATTCCTCTGTTCGACAATGCCTCCAGCCCCGACTATTTCTCAGTAATTACACACCGGAAGAGCACGTGCTACTTCCGGTACGAAGGGTCTCTCCTGTGCGCAGTCATCTTAGAACCGTGAGAATGTGGAGTGTTTGATTTGACTCTAAATGCACGACAAGGTAATAATAGAGGGCATTCGGGCGCGTTACACTTTATTTGCCTTTTAGATGTATTGTCTAAAGTCAAGTATTGTCTCGATGAAGTGCACTGAAGGGGACCTGTAGAGCTCTATTTTTCTTGTAACGGCTGAAGAGCGATGAAGGAACTTGTCAATGCATTGGGGCGATAATTTTTAACGTTCAATGGACGTTGATAGTATAGAAATTTGAACAGGGACTTACATTTGGTAGCGGAACAGGCCACACCAAAACAAAACAAGAGCATTTAAGTCTAATAATGTCAATTACATTACCAAGCTATTTTCAAAGACGTCTTAGTCACTAAGTTTTTTGGCTAAACGTAATTATTGTAGTATAGTTTTGCATATGTTCATAAATACCTCCATAAATAGTAAGAACTTCTTCTCAGCGGTTTTGAGTTATACAATTTCGGATCACTGCCCCTCCATGCTAAGGATTCAATATGAAGACACAGCTCCTTAATTAAAAATAAGGCTAACATAAAAATGTACATAGATTATAATATGCTGAACTGAAAACTATCTGATGAAAACGGGTCAGAGATATATAATCAAGATGATCCTGAAAAGGCATTTGATCTTTTTGCCTTACAGCTTCAACAACATATCAATTCATGTACAAATCGGATAAAGATTCCATGAGAGAATATTAATTAGGCAGCCATGGATATCGAATGGAATTATAACATCCGTTAACAGAAAAATTAAGCTGTATAGAGAAACAAAAAAAATTCCACACGATTTAGAACTTCTAAACGAATTTAAATTATACAGAAATAAATTAACCACAATTATGAAGGAGGCTAAATTAAAATTTAAAAAAATATGTTGCCAAGCTTCAAAATACTTCGGCCAAAATGTGGCATTTCATAGAAAAAATGCAACATTCTCAAAAATGCCAAGAAATTCCTGCTGTACAAAAAGAAAATGGGGGACTTACAAAAAGCGATCTTGAAACAGGCAATTAATTTTGTAAATATTTCTCTTAAAATGGTGAGACTCTGACAAAAGACATGTCAAATGGAACACAACTTATATACTAAGTGACATGTAAATCCGAACACCCAGTTTAACTGGTTTCATTTTAATAAAATTTTGTATACGTACTTAATGAAGCATAATGATAAAAATTTCAAAATGATTGCACTGCTTTAAAGCCCTTTGACCTTTAATAATGTGTGGATGCACCCTGATGTGCTACGCATTCTCCAACGCGCCTAGGCATGCTTCTGATCAGGCATGTCTTCCTGTGGTATCTCATTCCAGGCAACCACCAACTCCTCTCGAAGTGCTTCTAGAGTCTGAGGAGGACGTTGCAAATTGAGCAATCTCCTACCCATCATATCCCACACGTGCTCAATTGGGGATAAGTCGGGAGATCTTGGTGGCCATGGTAACAATGTGACATCATTATGTTGAAAGAAGTCTATTGTGACTCTTGCAACATGTGGTCGGGCATTATCTTGATGGAAAGTTGGATCTGCCAGGGTGTCAAGATAGGGTAAAGATGGGGTTCTAGAACTTCGTGGATATAACGCTGCGCGTTCATGTTACCTTTGATGAAGATTAAAGGTGACCTGGAACCATAAGCTATAGCACCCCAAACCATAACTCCAACAGTGTGATGAACATGTATTTCAACAAAAAACTGTGGATTCCTCCTTTCACCACGTCGCCTTCTAACCCTGGCACGACCATCGTGCATGCCTAAACAAAATCGAGACTCGTCACTAAAGACAATACTGTTCCATTCCTGATCCCAGGGTGACCGTTGTCTGCACCACTCAAGGCGATTACGTCGATGTTCTCGAGTTAAAGGGAGGACCCAGTGTAGCCGGTATGAAAACAAGCCAAAACTTCTCATTCGTCGGTAAACACTTCGCATGCCAATAGGTCTTCCGTGTTCTGCAAACCATTCATTTGCAATGGACCTGGTAGTGGAGAAACGGTCCCTTAAGGCCATTAACCTTAGGCGGCGATCTTCACGGTCTGTTGTTCTACGGTGGCGTCCAGTGCCCCTTGCTCTTTGCGTACGGCCTTCTCGAAGCCATGCCTGACAACACCTAACCACAGTGTCTACACTTCTTTGCACTCTAACTGCAATTGCCCGAAAAGAAAGTCCAGCTTCCCGAAGTCCCACTATACGGCCCCTATCAAACTCACTAAGTTGACGAAATCGTACAGGTCCCCGTACTCTAGGCATCGTAACCGATCGTAAAGGATGTCAAGACCCAAAATCCGTCAACGTTGATTCTTTACTGCGGCTGAAATATTCATTTTGAGAGCGTTAGTGAATTAAAAAAAAAGCAGTATAAAAACCGGAATGTCCAACTGATAAGGCTGAAATTATTTTCACTTGTTATCTACAGTAAGATAAATACATTCACCAACTTTTATTAAAATAAAACCATTTAAACTGGGTGTTAGGATTTATATGTCACTTAGTATATAATGCTTATCAAGCTGCAGTTTCTCTATGCTGTCATGTAGCTTGTTTAGTATCTCTCCTGTTGTTCCAATAACAATAGGCACAATGTCTACCTTCTCTATATCCCACATCTCTTTTGGTTCTTCAGCAAGTGCTAGGTATTTATTGATCTTCTATGCGTGTGTAGTTTTCTAAGTTTTGCGGAAGAGGTACTGCTATGTCTATGATGAATGTGATCCGTGTGTTTTTGAGTGTAAGGATAATGTCATGGATATTATTAGGAATTGGTCTGTCTGTTATGACTTTCTGTTCCAATATAGGCGGCAGGTCTCCGTCTCTCGTACTGGTGAGGGGGTATAGTTGTAGTACAGCTCATCTATGGTTTCTTTCATGTGGTGACGTACCAGTGCCTTACAAATAATTTTCTCAACATCATTATGCCGTTCAAGACATTGCTTCGGTGCCAGAGAAGAACAGCCTGCTACTATGTGGTCAATACCCTCTTCTTTAGTTCCACATATCCGACATTTCACGTTTGGTACATTTTGCTTCAAAATGCGTTTATTATTATCAACTTGTTGATTCTCTAAGTTCACCACAATTAATTTATAACCATAGACAATAATCACGTATGTATACATATAAGAGTACAATTAAACTCTACGTTGTTCCTGCCAGCATCCTTGGCGCCTCTAAATCACCGCTGGTCTGATATCAACGGCCACAGACGGACTCCTAGTTTACGATGGTGCCGCTCCCCAGGTATCACTCCAGGACCGCGGACAACGTTACAAATATTCCATCTATCATATCTTCGGAGAGGCCGCTAACCAGGACCAGTCGTGTTCAAACACGGACATTCCGAATAATCTGACCATTATACACAGAATTGTTATGATATGTGAGCTTATGTAAATTATTAATGTCCATGACGGAGATATTTTCCCTTTCAGATACATCGTAGTGTACAAATTGAGATTTGTTTCATTGTGTTTCCCAAAGAATGAATGTTGAATTATGTGGATGAACGAAAACTCATAGTGATACGATGAAGTCTTTTGCAAACATTTATGTTTCATAGAAGATAGTTGGAGACCCCTTAGGAGAAAAAAAAGAGATTTCTCATTTTTTCGTTCATATTACGAGTCACTTGTAACAGTCCTTACCTACCTACTGTAATATTTTATTTATTTATTTATTTATTTACTCATGTTTGGGGTGCAACAGAATGTGAATTCCAAAGACAGCACCCGCTGCTTACTATAGTGATAAAATAAAAAGATACATTGATTACAAAATCCAGAAGATATGAAAATCTGTAACACAAGCCTACTATATGAGAATAAACAATACTATGATATAGCAACTATTATAAAACGATATAAATTTAAAATTTGATTTTTTTAAAAATTAGCATGTTTCAGTTACTCTATTCCATGAATCGCACTAGTCACCAAAATACACGTTACTAGACAGCTTTGATAACAAAACATAGGTATAAAATACTGTATAAAAGTACATAAAAGTATACTAAGTGACATATAAATCCGAACACCCAGTTTAAATGGTTTTATTTTAATAAAATATTGTATAAGTACTTAATGAAGCATAATAAGTAAATGATAAAAATTTCAAAATGATTGCACTGCTTTAAAGCCCTTTGACCTTTAATAATGTGTGGATGCACCCTGATGTGCTACGCATTCTCCAACGCGCCTAGGCATGCTTCTGATCAGGTGGTCAATGTCCTCCTGTGGTATCTCATTCCAGGCAACCACCAACTCCTCTCGAAGTGCTTCTAGAGTCTGAGGAGGACGTTGCAAATTGAGCAATCTCCTACCCATCATATCCCACACGTGCTCAATTGGGGATAAGTCGGGAGATCTTGGTGGCCATGGTAACAATGTGACATCATTATGTTGAAAGAAGTCTATTGTGACTCTTGCAACATGTGGTCAGGCATTATCTTGTTGGAAAGTTGGATCTGCCAGGGTGTCAAGATAGGGTAAAAGATGGGGTTCTATAACTTCGTGGATATAACGCTGCGCGTTAATGTTACCTCTGATGAAGATTAAAGGTGACCTGGAACCATAAGCTATAGCACCCCAAACCATAACTCCAACAGTGTGATGAACATGTCTTTCAACAAAAAACTGTGGATTCCTCCTTTCACCACGTCGCCTTCTAACCCTGGCACGACCATCGTGCATGCCTAAACAGAATCGAGACTCGTCACTAAAGACAATACTGTTCCATTCCTGATCCCAGAGTGACCGTTGTCTGCACCACTCAAGGCGATTACGTTGGTGTTCTCGAGTTAAAGGAAGGACCTAGTGTGGCCGGTATGAAAACAAGCCAAAACTTCTCATTCGTCGGTAAACACTTCGCATGCCAATAGGTCTTCCGTGTTCTGCAAACCATTCATTTGTAATGGACCTGGTAGTGGAGAAACGGTCCCTTAAGGCCAATAATCTTAGGCGGCGATCTTCACGGTCTGTTGTTCTACGGCGGCGTCCAGTGCCCTTGCTCTTTGCGTACGGCCTTCTCGAAGCCATGCCTGACAACACCTAACTACAGTGTCTACACTTCTTTGCACTCTAACTGCAATTGCCCGAAAAGAAAGTCCAGGTTCCCGAAGTCCCACTATACGGCCCCTATCAAACTCAACAAGTTGAGGAAATCGTACAGGTCTCCGTACTCTAGGCATCGTAGCCGATCGTAAAGGATGTCAAGAACCAAAATCCGCCTACGTTGATTTTTTACTGCGGCTGAAATATTCATTTTTAGAGCGTTAGTGAATTAAAAAAAAGCAGTATAAAAACCGGAATGTCCAACTGATAAAGCTGAAAATTTTTTCACTTGTTATTTACAGTAAGATAAATACATTCACCAACTTTTATTAAAATAAAACCATTTAAACTGGGTGTTCGGATTTATATGTCACTTAGTATATTAATGGTTGACAACAGTATCACAGCAAACAAACAATTAGATAGTATGATACTATTCTATGTAAGCTGCCTCCTTACCGTTGCTTTAAACTTGTTAAAATTAACCACAAAAATGTCCAAATTTATAGAGGTATCGTTAAACACCCTCTGAGCCCTAATTACAGGTGAGTTGACTCCTAAATTTGTTCTACAGAAGGGAATCCTGAAAAACTTGGAATGGCGGTAGTTTCTATCTGGCACATTAATATTTATTTTTGAAAGCAAATAGGGACAGTCAAAATGGTTGAATATTTTGTATATAAGACACGCGTCGGACATCATTCTTCTACTTTTTAAGGTCATGATATTGAAATGATGTCTAATATGATCATAGTTTCCATCACGAACCAGATTGCCGATTTTAAAACTTAATCTCTTCAGGAATCTATTTTGTACACTTTCAATTCGATTTATGTATGTAATATACTGAGGGTTCCATATAACGGAAGCAAAGTTCAACTTGTTATAAATATATACATAATATAGGGATGTCATGGCTCTTGCACTCTTGAAATCCCAGATTCTACAGATAAATCCCAACAACTTGTTTGATTCGCAAATCAAGTTTTCTATGTGTGGTTGGAAAGTCATTTTTGCATCTAGGAGGACTCCTAGGTCCTTCACTATATCCGTTTCCTTCAAAGGTGTATTTTTGATTTGGTACCGGTATTCTATGATAGATTTGTTACGGGAAAGTATAATAAAAGTACATTTAACAAATCATTATTGTCACAAAAATTGACAAAAGTATCTATATCACTTTAGATTTCTTTACAGTCATTAATGTCTATCACTGTATGGAATATTTTCAAGTCGTCGGCGTATAATAGACAATTTGCATATTTAAAGGATTTCTTTAAGTTGTTGATAAAAATTATAAATAATAAAGGACCTAGGTGACTTCCTTGTGGGACGCCAGACGTAACCGTAACTGACAGCGACTTGAAAACCGTTGATAGCTACAATTTGCTTACGATTGGTAATGTAAGACCATATCCAATTGCGTTATATGCACCAAATATGTGCATATAACGCTTCAGATCGAATAAAAGAAAGAATTACCGAAAATTGTAACAACTAGCCCCGGTGTCCCCTACTTCCTAAAAGAAACTGCCCTCCCTAAGACGTTGAAGGAGAAAATAAGTTTAGAAAGATCCAAACAATCTCAAATGATTGCCACCCAGGGAAACATCCTCTGTTTTAAGAATTATGCACTCTAGACTCCCATAACTGTGTCTTCTGATATTTTCAAAAAGTTACATCTCTACGCTACTGATTTGCTCTATTTATTTATCTCTTGTAATTAATGGAATCGTAGCAATGAAAGGATAAAAGGAATTGAGTTATGTTTGCTGAACCGAAAATCCCACATTATGAGCAATTTCTGTGTTTGATGAAATCCGGAGAGGGAACAGCGTGAAAATAATAAGGAACAGATAATGCAATTTGTCGGATTGTTTGTGAGAGAAGAAACTCTCTCTATTGCCCAGATTAGTTCAGCGGCGTACGTATTATTGCTATTTACGGCGTGTGGCCTGGCGTCCCCCAAATATATACTAAGTGACATATAAATCCGAACACCCAGTTTAAATGGTTTTATTTTAATAAAAGTTGGTGAATGTATTTATCTTACTGTAAATAACAAGTGAAAAAATTTTCAGCCTTATCAGTTGGACATTCCGGTTTTTATACTGCTTTTTTTAATTCACTAACGCTCTAAAAATGAATATTTCAGCCGCAGTAAAGAATCAACGTTGGCGGATTTTGGTTCTTGACATCCTTTACGATCGGTTACGATGCCTAGAGTCCGGAGACCTGTACGATTTCGTCAACTTAGTGAGTTTGATAGGGGCCGTATAGTGGGACTTCGGGAAGCTGGACTTTCTTTTCGGGCAATTGCAGTTATAGTGCAAAGAAGTGTAGACACTGTGGTTAGGTGTTGTCAGGCATGGCTTCGAGAAGGCCGTACGCAAAGAGCAAGGGGCACTGGACGCCGCCGTAGAACAACAGACCGTGAAGATCGCCGCCTAAGATTATTGGCCTTAAGGGACCGTTTCTCCAGTACCAGGTCCATTGCAAATGAATGGTTTGCAGAACACGGAAGACCTATTGGCATGCGAAGTGTTTACCGACGAATGAGAAGTTTTGCCTTGTTTTCATACCGGCCACACTGGGTCCTCCCTTTAACTCGAGAACACCGACGTAATCACCTTGAGTGGTGCAGACAACGGTCACTCTGGGATCAGGAATGGAACAGTATTGTCTTTAGTGACGAGTTTCGATTTTGTTTAGGCATGCACCATGGTCGTGCCAGGGTTAGAAGGCGACATGGTGAAAGGAGGAATCCACAGTTTTTTGTTGAAAGACATGTTCATCACACTGTTGGAGTTATGGTTTGGGGTGCTATAGCTTATGGTTCCAGGTCACCTTTAATCTTCATCAGAGGTTACATGAACGCGCAGCGTTATATCCACGAAGTTCTAGAACCCCATCTTTTACCCTATCTTGACACCCTGGCAGATCCAACTTGCCAACAAGATAATGCCCGACCACATGTTGCAAGAGTCACAATAGACTTCTTTCAACATAATGATGTCACATTGTTACCATGGCCACCAAGATCTCCCGACTTATCTCCAATTGAGCACGTGTGGGATATGATGGGTAGGAGATTGCTCAATTTGCAACGTCCTCCTCAGACTCTAGAAGCACTTCGAGAGGAGTTGGTGGTTGCCTGGAATGAGATACCACAGGAGGACATTGACCACCTGATCAGAAGCATGCCTAGGCGCGTTGGAGAATGCGTAGCACATCAGGGTGCATCCACACATTACTAAAGGTCAAAGGGCTTTAAAGCAGTGCAATCATTTTGAAATTTTTATCATTTACTTATTATGCTTCATTAAGTACTTATACAAAATTTTATTAAAATAAAACCATTTAAACAGGGTGTTTGGATTTATATGTCACTTAGTATAAATTGAGACGCCGAATAGATTAAATATCTTGGCGAAGGCAAGGCGCCCCCGGAGTTTTTCTCAAGGGAGAAGAGCGAGTAGCAGCAAGATATAACTTTTTGTGAAAGTGTACCTGTCCCCAAAAAATTTTGAGGAGCGGGGGTAGCAAATTTTCCTACGAGCGACCAATGCTAAATATTCTTAAAAATCATGCTAAGTATGCAAATTTTGAGGTCCAACCGGATTTCCAGGGAGGGCACCCCACCCCCCTTGTAGGCGCTCACGGACAACGTCAAATTGTGTGAAAAATGGTAAAATATCAATTTTGATGTTCATCTCTAAAGGATTCTAGAGCTTTGGCTAGAGATTTGCCCTACACGTTTCTTTAGAACAAAATATTTGTGCGCAAGTTTGTCTGCCCTATACATTTTGTTCTTAAAACAAAATCTTTGTGCGCGAGTAGGTGAAAATCTGACGATCGTCACCTACCAATAGTTTTTCACCTACTAGCACAATGCCTTTGAGTTTTTCAAAAGACCATACCATCTTATTTGTAACCTTTTCGTCTGTCTCCAAGATTCGACCTATACCGCACCGATAAGTTGCTATAGAGACGAAAAGCAAACATGACAATTTCGACAAAAAATCTTTTTTGCCTGTCCTCTCTTTTTTGAAAGTATTCTGGTACTACAAGTACGAGGAGCCTACAAAGCGATAAAAAGCAAAAATTTGTATTTATTACGAACACACATACAGTAACGATTCGATACAGTGAGTTAATAATAGTTAGAATCACAATTTTGAGTACGGTGAGTGATTTTTTACCCAATTTTTTACCCCTAGGGGTAAAGAGTTTGCTAGTTGCAAAATCAGGACAATTTCAATTCGAGATAAAATTAAAAATGGGGAGCTCGCTTAAACTCATAGACGTTAAGAATTTGCTATCAAGATATAGAACTTTGAAAAACATCTTCCTATCATTACTTTCAGCTTTTTAAGATAACCAACGAAAACGATCTTGATAAAACTCGGCAAATCACTAGCTAATATATGTTGATTATACATTGATTTCTAAGATTCTTGTTAACCCTATTTAATCAATATTCTGTACGTATTATTTATGACAAGCACGACTAGCCAACAAAAAATATATGTAGAAGCATTAAATCTGTGCTTACTAGCGACACATACAGTAACGATTGGATATAGAGTTAACCCAGATATGCCTACAGCTCAAATCTCAAATAATTATGATAAAATAAAGTATGTTCTCTGCAAATTCATATATTCATATATTAAACAAATTTATTATTTTTTAAATTTTATTTTAGGAAAACGTGTAAAAAAATGCCGTACAAAATATGGTACATAGGCGAACATTAAGGTTTAATATGGAAGGACAAAAAACATTTTACATGCATCCCTACATTGCACTGAGAGCACCTTGTTTTTGCTGTATCATGACATAAGCCACATCTAGTTGGCTTTTCTTGTGGTATCACAAAATGATCTAAGCGATCATAATGAATATCTATATATTCATTAGCCGAATAACGTCCTCTAGAAAAAGATGGCGGTTTCTTATTTTGTTGTAACAAGGCTGTGGCAAGCCGCCGTCTAAATAATAATTGATCCATATGTCCTCCGTGCGATCTATACAATTGTCCAGGAATTATAAACAGCCTTATCAATACAGGGGCTGATCAATGAAAAGTACCACTTTTTACCCCGGATGGAAATGCGATACAGACCAATATCACTGATCAACAGCCAAAAAATATCCTAAATAAAATCAACAAAATATAACTATTTTTAATGTGCTAAAACCGGAATGAAACTTATTTTTTCAATATTAGTTTGAAGTTTTAGAGATACGGTAATTATATGTGTTCCTGCTGTGACAGTGTTAATATACTGTAATTCACAAGAATGCACGTGCTACATTTTTATATTCGGCAAGGAAAGATGATGTAATCGGCATGATTGTGTTACGTTATACATACGTGTACATTATATTGTTTTATATTAGCCATTTTTTCCTCAGTTGGCTGACAGCGTTCATACAAGATGTCTCGAAAGTGTGTAAACAATCCAGATCAGTTTTGTTACGTGTGTGGTGATGTGACTTTTGCGTCTCAGAGACGGTCTATTACTCCACTAATAACAAAGGCATATCAGCTTTATTTCGGTTGTAAACTAGGTGATCAAGACAAACAGTGGGCACCCCACATCTGCTGTAATACATGTGCTTCAAGTCTGAGGAGCTGGTTAAATGGCAAAAAACGGTCTATCCGCTTTGCTGTCCCAATGGTTTGGAGAGAGCCTACAGATCATATTAATGATTGTTACTTTTGCATGGTACCTTGTGTTGGACAAGCCACAGGTATGTCCAAGAAAAAAAAAATCGGTTATTAACTACCCAAACATACCATCTGCGATGAGACCTGTACCTCACAGTGACGAAAATCCTATTCCAAAACCCCCAGAATCCTACACTTGCGAATCAGAAAACGAATCAGATCATGGCGATCGAGTGATTCGTCAGGAAGAAGATATTGGATCAAGACTGCAGCAGTGGAACTTGTTAGAAGACGATGTTTCGGTATGTGTTTTTCGTAAACGCCACAAAGACTTAGAACGATTTTTCAATATGGAGAATAACTTGGTTTCTGCAGTAACATTAACGGCTTACTGGCGGCTTTAAATATAAACTATAACTCAGAAGAATGGAGATTGTTTATAGACAGTTCAACATTGAGTTTAAAGGCAGTGTTATTGCATATTGGAAATATTTTACCATCTCTTCCTGTAGGGTATGCAGTTCACATGAAAGAATCTTATGACAATATGAAGTACCTATTGACATGCATAAAATACGATGAGCACCAATGGCATATTTGTGGCGATTTGAAAGTTATTGCACTTTTACTTGGGCTGCAGCTAGGCTACACAAAGTTTTGCTATTTTTTGTGTGAATGGGACAGTCGGGCAAAGGCACTTCATTACACCAGACGTCAATTCCTAGAGCCAGGTCAAAAAAATGTACAGCATATGCCATTAGTAGATTCGAAAAAGTTTATTACCACCACTGCATATCAAGTTGGGCCTAATGAAAAACTTTGTCAAGCTATTAGATAGAGATGGGTCAGCTTTTCAATACCTGTGTGAGAAATTTCTAAGACTAAGTGAGGCAAAGGTTAAAGAAGGTATTTTTGTTGGGCCACAGATTCGAAATATTTTGAAAGATACACAGTTTGAAAACACTTTAACAGGTATTGAAAAAACTGCTTGGAATGATTTCCGTCTGGTGGTCACTAATTTTTGGGAAATAGAAAAGCTGACAACTATAAAACCCTTGTCAAAAATATGCTGTCATCGTATCAAAAGATGGGCTGTAATATGTCTCTTAAGATACATTTCCTACACTCACACCTGGACTTTTTTCCTGACAATTGCGGAGCCGTAAGTGATGAGCACGGCGAACGTTTTCATCAGGATATTTCAACAATGGAAAAAAGGTACCAGGGAAAGTGGAATCCTTCCATGCTTGCAGACTACTGTTGGACTCTTGGTAGAGATGCTTCAGAAACGATCCATAAAAGAACAGCAAAAGACATCGCATATAGTGATTCTTATAAGTATATGAATCTTGTTACTTTTTTTAATACATCCTTAAAAATAAAAAGTTTTTTTTCTAAACCGCAACTAATTTTTTTATTTCATTGTCATTTTTGGATTCAGCGCCCCAAAATTAACAAAGAAGTGCATTTTTCCCACAAGATACAATTAAAAAACTAAAATTTGTTGTCCAGTGGATCACAACGATCAACGCCGTCCATATTTGCGTTGTATACATTTACAAGATGAGGCTGTTCTATCTAAAATCAAAAGCATTTTTGAAAACATTGATTTTCTTGCAGATTGTGTTTCTTACCTGAATACTTTTTTTATCCTTTTGAGAGTATCGCTTTACAAAGCGAATTGGTTGAAATCCTGCGGCATTTGAACAGAGTGTTACTAAATTATTGTCATGCCATTTTACTGCAATTATGTTTGTATCGGAAATTTTGTTGTAATCGGAACTACCTCTTTTTTCCCTTTTCATAATTTTAGAATCTCTGAATTGGACGCCTTGTAAACGATTTTCTCTAGCAGTACCAGTCGCAAAGAAATTTTTTTCTGTCAATTTTATCATAAGAGGGAGAGAAGTGAAAAAATTGTCGAAAACTAAATGAAATTTTTCATTTGGCCATTTTCTCCTCAGTGCATCAGAATACTCTAATACCACACCAGCACCAAGCCCCAAATCTGCATAATTCTTACTAATTTTGGTTGACGACCCTTGGTGAGGTTCAACCCAGTAAACGTAGCCTAGTCTTGATGCGCCAACCCAAAATTTATAGCCGTATCTGTCAAAATTCCATGTTCCATCAATTTTTGATTCAGGCTCGCAAATAGAGGTCTAAATTTGCAAATCTATCTCCTTGCTGTAAATTGTAGTTATCTACTAAATGGAAATTGAAATAATATACTCAAATTTATCTCGTATAAGCGCTTCTGTAACGAGTTGATTATTAGCATCTCTTTCACGTTCCCAGGACATTCTTCTACGTGGTACATCGACATAACCACTCAATATTAGTGTTCCAATAAATGCCCTTATTTCATACTCTTGCACCTCTTGTTGACGATTCATTTGCTTGGCATATACATATATTTGTTTCAGTTGTTATGCGTGTTATTAGTTCGCCGTCAAAAAAAAGTGAAAACCATTCAAGTGGAGTCTTAGAAGAATTATTTTGTTCAAGAATTTCTTCGAAGTTTCCTGGAACTTCTTGTGGTAGATCCTCCTTCACCCATTTGTACGTTTTTCGTTTCTTTAGCTTATTATTTTTTTAGCCAATTCAGACAATGGAATATTATCTTCTGAAATATGCTAAATTTTTCATGAGGTATCTTTAGATATTTAGAAAGTCACTCGTGTTTCATGCTTTTTGGCTACTCATCAGCATGATATGGGCATGGTCTCTCGTCTCTGGGAAAACGAACCAGGCCATCGACTCTATCAAGGAGGTATGTTCTATCAAAGTAAGAGCGCAAAGCACCATTGCGTTTAATAGCTCAGACTACATCTTCTTTCGGTGCCCGATTATAAACAATTTGCAGTTGTTGTCTCTTTTCATGCTCGGGAAGGAATACGGTGAATTACCGCTCTCTGTATATTAAGCACGCTACTGGACTAACTTAATAATCAAGATGTATATCAGATATTCTACACATAATTTCAATTATCATTCTCTGCGCTTCTTGTGTGAATGAAAACAATTATGTTAAATATGTGTATATAGTAATATGTAGTCATAAAATAATTAGCAATAAATCTAAGGTTTTAGAATTCATACCATACACCTGCCTGAATATTCAACGTATCCATATAAAGCTAGTATAACAGGCTATTCTAAGTAGGTAGTATCTGTTTTCGGTTGCAGTAATTAAAAAATTAGAAGAAAACTAATTAGAGGTGCTCATTACACTAATTTATAGGATAGAATTATGAATTTGGTATTTTAAGTACCAAAAAAATATACCGAATAAAATAAATTTTCCAGCTTATTAGAAGAGGCTAAGAGCCGATTTCACCAACATTAATATTATAGACCAATGGGAAAATACCTTATCGAAATGCAATTTGACAGAAGCTGTCAAAGGTCTCTGAATATTAGTGACTTCTATTGAAATATTGAATAAAATCGTGAAACTTCGACTGTATTATAAACAAGACCACTTTTTGATTCCAACATGATGCTTTTGTACAGAAAAAACAGGATAACTTTCATGTATTTTGATATATGTTATAGGTTTACATTTAACAATCCGTTATCCCCTTCAGCCAATGGGAATGCGGCAAATAATAGGTCGATTTTCCAGCTGTTAAATTTGGCAGCAGATGTGGACGTTTGTTAATGCATGGCACTCTCGAATTTACCAACTTCAATATACTGAAAGTTATCATTACATACCTGTTGAATAGTGTGGATTTGTCTGTATTTTGCAAGTAAATAGAATATAAAATGCATTCCATCCAATTCCTCATCTTCCTCTACATCATAATAGTAATCATTTATTAATTTATGGGTTAATGAATTTCTTCAAAGCAATAAAAACATTATGTCCTCTCCATCCTAAAACACAGATAACATGTGTAAGACGTGTCAATCCCTACATCTCCCTGATGCATAATGCAATTATTATGGACATAGACAAAAAAATATGAAAAATGTTTCACAAATAATGTCTTTAAGTCCAGAACACCATAAAAACTAGTAATGTTTGTCTTTTGACTGGCGCACTGGCGGGGATATCTGACTGTCACTCACAGGGTTGCTAAGTCTAACGACGATCACGTCCCGTGGTGAAGGGTGCGAAATGAATCTTTTACATTTGCTGCTTTGGAATTTTTTTCGTGAAAATTTACTAGGTTTCATGATTATACGCATCTTTGGTAGACTGTTCGATCCGAAATGGGAAAGATCTCCTATTTATGAAAATATTTTTGGTATCATCTAAATAACCGTTGCAATCAGTGCAAAAACACTGTGACATATGATTTATAGCATAACCCGCTGCCCTATCAATACAAATTTAACATACAGGTCGCCTAGCCGTGGGGATGCAGTGGTCGGGATGAATATCACGGCAGCAACTGATGATTTCGGCATGTCTGGTAACAACGTATGAAGTGAAACTCACTAACTTCACAAATTTGAAGATTTTGTACAATTTCTTTGAAAATGATGAAAGATTAAACCTTCAGAGTATATGTTTTGTGACTGGTACCAAGAGATGACACATCCCACAATTTTATATTCAATATATTCAAATAACGTCTAATATAAATATAACCTGAAATGTGTACTCGTGAAAAAAGAAAAATATGGCAAATTTGTTTTTTTTTGCAGGTTTTACGTTTGCTGGTAGCTTTAAGGCATATATTTGGGAATTTCTTAATTGCTGTGAATATAGTGTGGATGTTTGTTCAGTTCCTGAACAACGAAAAATATTCAACTTTATGGATGTATGGATATCAAAAAACCTGAATGGTTTTGTGGAAATATCAATCTAAGTTGCTAAGGTTCTGATGAACGGCAAGTAAATGAATGAATGTTTGGAAACGAGCAATACCTTTTGGTAGAGCCTGTCATCAAGTAGGCGCTTAATGGCTTTCTGCAAGAGGTTTATAGGAAATAACACCCAGTATCGCATATCAATTGAAGAAAATAATATAAACATGAATAAAAAATCAACAATAGTAATTAAAACATGAATTTTATTCAAAAATCCAACATTCCTTTGAATTTTGACTGAATTATATGTAATTTCTTAATATTCAATAAGCTGGTGATGTTTCAATGACAAGCTCATACTTTGTCAGTATTTTGTTTTCAACATTTCATAGCTATTGGTTGCTAAAATTTGTTGATTGGAACTTGAAGCTCATTCGCTGTATCTGACGGTCTGTTACCCTATAGGTGGAGAATAACGGACTGTTGTTTGTGAAATTGGCCCGTAACCTTTAATCGGTTCAGCGATATCAGAAAGAATAGTCGAATCGAACCGAGCACCCTTACCCTGGACGACTGATGAAACCAAGGATGATGTCATTAACGGATCAAGCTTCAACAAAATCCGTCAAGTAAGCTCTGCATTTTTCCTAAACAATCCTCATAATTGTTCATAAAATCATGTTAAATGTGCAAATGTTAAGGGCCCTTTTTCATAAATCCGCCACTGAACAGCATTCAAAATGAAACGTTCCTACTGTCGTATCGGATTTCGACCTCGAATACCGACAGGTGTGACCTTGCAAATCATATGTCCGCCAAAGTTGGCCATTTTCAGACTTTGTTTATACCCGCACTCCCCCTTGGCCCCCCAGCGCAAGTCTCAAGATTTTAGTAGTCGCTGCCAGAAACGCAATATTTTCCGGTGCTGCAGTTCTAGCAACTCTGTATCTTAACTGTTGGTATGCGGGAACAATACCAAGCCAGCACAAATAATTATACATTATCATGCTCGGTAATGAATGCCTTTCATCACAGCAATTAAGAAAAAGTGGCAACATCCTGATGCGATTGTGCACACAGACGGACGGTGAAATCCATTCAACAGGAAGAGAGCGATAACGGCATTAATTGCGGCGGGCTGCTCTCCTTAATGCGACGACAACACTGCTAATGGACCAACTGAGGGGAGGCAGATGAGAATGAAGAGAGGCTGCTTCATCTAATTGACCCATTCTGTTACACCGCGATGGGGGAGGCAATGAGGAAATAGCCGTGATTCTCCGGGGAGTGCTGTTACTGATACACCTTCAGTGTCAACGAGGCAAGACGAACAAGCGGGCGATTCAATTCGATTGACTTTATTGTAACAAATACATTCAGTCTAGTTATATATTTGATTTATCGAATGCTTTTGACACAACTGACCCAACCCTTAGGCCCGGTTTTTCAATAATAATAATAATAATAATAATATTTATTCGCCAAAATATAAAAATGGGCAAATAAATATGAAAAAACCACAGAAGGCATCGCCTGTGTGTGGTTTATATCTTAATAACTAACAATCAATCATATATGTGTATAACAATTATTGTTAAATCTAAAAGGTATCAATGTAATTGGAACTTTGTAGTTTTAGTTTTCTATATAATTATGTATAGTCATTCGCTGCACATTACTAACCCAGTCTTTCAATTTTCTTATAAATTTTTTTCCAAAATTAAGTATCTTTATTTCGTTTGGTACTACATTATATAATTTAGCTGCTAAGACTTTAAATGATTTTTGAATAACGTTTTGTGTGGTCTTTGGATATTAGATGAGCCTATTCGAAATCGTGTGTTATGCTCGTGTTTATAGGATTTTTTCTTTTCATTACAATACTTATGGTATAAGGTGGTGGCATGTAAGAAATAAAGTTGTCTTGTATCAAGTATCCCTGTTTCTTGATATAAGTTGTTCGTTGGATATAATCTTGGCTTATGGAAAATGGCTTTCAAAACAGTTTTTTGTGCTATATTCAGGTCAGAAATATATGTCTTGCAGGCGGCACCCCAGGCTGTGATGCCGTATATTATACAGGGTTACAGGAAAAGTCGTGCTAGATCCGTTAAGGGCGTGTAGTACCCATCATTTCTGACTTATTTCATTATGAAACACCCTACCCTAAACTTAACCCTTTTCGAGATATTCAACTTTTAATGTTTTTATTGAAAATTGCCGATTTTTAGGCTACTAAATGTATTTATTTTTATTTTGTGTGTGTTATTATTACTATTATTGCATTTTAACATGTGTAATAAGATGCTTTAGGACGTCAATCATTAAAATAGTCCATAAGTTAATTGAATAGGCTGTAGTAGATAAGTGAATGTTAAGAAATTGAAAAAAATATCAGAAAGTTTATTTTTCTCTAAGGGATATCTAAAAAAAATATTATGGCAATTGTTCGGCAGATGTGTTTTAAAATATCTATGTTTTATCAGCTATCTAACGAGGTATAACAATCTAGGATTTTATTTAAATGCATTGAAAAAACTTAGTTTCATAGGCGACAGTGGAGAAGAAAATTGATACTTAGCCCTAAAAAGTAAATAAAACAATAGGTAAGCATGAAATATCATTTATTAAATCAGGTTTTCACACAACTTTTTCTTACTCTACAGTTCATGTTCAACATGGCTGCCTCTGTTTCTAATACATTGTCGCATCCTTCTACGGAGACCAGTCTTTACAACTGCAGTGGTCAACGTTGTCCTTAGTTGATTTGCTGCATCGACAATCCTTTCTCTTAATTCTTCCACAGACGAAACTGGATTTGGCTCGCTGTAGACAAGACTTTTCATGCACCCCCACACATGAAAATCCATGGGGTTAGGTCCGGACTTCTTGCTGGCCATGGCAACGGCCCACCTCGTCCTATCCATTTGTTTGGATAATGTGTGTCCAGCCAGTCTCTGACACTTCTCCTGAAATGGGCAGGGCAGCCATCATGTTGAACCACATGTCCCTTCTCAAGTTGAGTGGCAGATCAACCAGCAAATCTCTGAAGTCTCCTCTCAAGAAGTTTTCGTAATTTTCCCCATTTAGATTGTCCGGGAGAAAGTAAGGTCCAATCAAATGGTTGGAGATAATGCCCATCCACACATTCACGCTGAATCTTCGTTGGGACCTCGCCACTCTTTTCTTATTGGGATTCCTTAGTACTTTTGTGGCCCAGTAATGGGCGTTGTGATAGTTAGTTATGCCATCGTTATCAAATTTGGATTCATCTGTCCATAAGATATTTCTTAGAAAATCTGGGTCTTCTACGTCAGCATTTAGCATAAATCTGCTGAAGTCCAACCTTCTCGCGGGGTCTCCTTCTTCAATAGTGTGTACCGGCGTGTAATGGTACGAGTATAGGCCAGCAGTATGCACTGTAAACCACACTCTCCATTGCGAAAGTCCCAGATCACGGGCAACACGATTAGTGGAAATGGTCGGATCCGCTCGAAAGCGTTGCACTATCTCATTGTCCTGCAGTTCTTCGTTGTCATAAATTCGTGGTCTTCCCAGGTCTGTATTTCGTCTCAAAACAGAGCCAGTTTCTCGAAGTCTTAGATAAACTCTGTTAAAAACGGCCACATCCGGCACTCGACGACCGGGGAAGCGAGTTCTGTATTCGTTGCGAGCTTGCGCAGATACACAATCGCAGTATCCGTAACAAATAAGCATATCAGCATATTCCTCAGGTGTGTAGGACGTCATCTTCAACACTTCCGTATCACAAGTACAAATCAGAGTCCAGTGAACAAGCACAGTATTCACAAATCAGAAGAAATAGTCCAGAATCGTAGCCAAGTCGAGGAAAAGAGCAAAACGATATCACATCTACTATGTACGAAGCACAAAAGCAGACTGACAACCAAAACAACATCCCGTGTTGGATTTCCAGCCCTAACCGGTTATTATAATATGTTTTCTTTCATTCGCACCCACATTAAATCGTCATGTCTCGCTCGCACGGTGCGTCTAAACTTGAAGGAGAATAGGCGTGGGAACTGCTACTGGAGCGTCCCAACTACTTTTTTCTACGAAATGTAATACAAATCCTAGATTGTTATACCTCGTTAGATAGCTGATAAAACATAGATATTTTAAAACACATCTGCCGAACAATTGCCATAATATTTTTTTTAGATATCCCTTCGAGAAAAATAAACTTTCTGATATTTTTTTCAATTTCTTAACATTCACTTATCTACTACGGCCTATTCAATTAACTTATGGACTATTCTAATGATTGACGTCCTAAAGCATCTTATTACACATGTTAAAATGCAATAATAGTAATAATAACACACACAAAATAAAAATAAATACATTTAGTAGCCTAAAAATCGGCAATTTTCAATAAAAACATTAAAAGTTGAATATCTCGAAAAGGGTTAAGTTTAGGGTAGGGTGTTTCATAATGAAATAAGTCAGAAATGATGGGTACTACACGCCCTTAACGGATCTAGCACGACTTTTCCTGTAACCCTGTATATGGGTTTCAACTAAGGCATGTTATAGGATTCGCAGATAACTTTCTGTAAGAATGTTAGCAAGCATTTTGAGTTTATAGGCAACATTTCTAATCTTTTTGATAACATATTTAATATGGTTATCCCACCTTAGATGTCAGTCTATAAATATTCCAAGATATTTCAAAGTGTTAACTCTATCGATTTTGCCCTTTTGGCCATGATAATTAACGGAAATTTGTTCGAAGGTAGGTAAAAATTTTGAATAGGATGTAAATGCAATAAATTTTGTTTTTTTTGAAGTTAACTGTTAAAATTTTAGTATCAAACCAGTCAATGATCCTTATAAAATCCTTTTCAGCTATTTGCTTCAGTGTGCTCCAGTCATCAGCTTTATATAATACGAGGGTGTCATCTGCAAAACATATAATCTTTCCAGAACTGTTAATTTTGAATAAGTCATTTAAGTAGAGACTAAATAGTAGTGGGCCTAGTACTGTTCCTTGAGGCACACCACACTTGATGTACATTTTTTTACTGTAAGTGTTAGTGATTTTGACAGTCTGTGTCCGACTTGAAAGGTAATTTTTTAAAAGGATTTGTGACGCTACCCTAAATCCCAATCTTTCCATAACTTTCAGAAGCTCGACATGGTTAACCGTATCAAAGGCATTTTTTAGATCAACAAAGATACCAATGGTAGGTATCTTTTGTTGACATTAGAGTTAATTTCATCCATTGCAGCCAAAATTGCATCTGTAGTAGATTTTCCTTTTCTAAAGCCATATTGGTCAGAACATATAATTTTGTTTTTGTCCAAAAATTGTAATATCCTTTTTTGTAGTAATTTTTCGAAAATTTTGGCTATATTCGATAGTACTGATATGGGTCTATAATTTGATATTTCCATTCTGTCACCGCTTTTATAAACAGTAGAGTAATAACAGTTGTTTTAAATGCATCAGGACAAATTCCAGATTGGAGACACCAATTAATGACGTAAGAAAGTGGTTCGGCTAAGTCGTAGGCTATTATTTTTAAATGGTCGGCTTTGATACCATCTACACCAGGACTTTTTTTTGGTTTTAAGTGATAGGACAGCTTTTTGTACTTCAATCGGACTAACGCTTTCTAAAAAGAATGAATTGGGAAGTTGGGTTTTTGTGAACTTTTGGTTCGAAACCATTTTTTTAATACTGGATGCTAAATTTTCTCCAACATTAATGAAAAAATTAAGAATGCATCGGATATTTGTCGTTTATCTTTTAATATTGTTCCATCACGATTCTTAATTTCATCAATATTTGGCTTTTCTTGAACGTCTTTGTTAGTTAAGTGATCGACAACTGACCACAGTTTTCTTGGATCAGATTTGGCATCATGTAATTTTTTTAGATAGAATTGGCGTTTTGCTTCTCTAACTAGATTTTAACCTCTAAGGCGGTAAGTTTTTCTTAGATATCTAACCACATGCATTAATGCATAACCAGAAGAAGTTTGCTCAATATCTGCTTCCTTTTAGTGATAGAAAATTGAGGAAAACCAACATCTGCAATCCTCCAGCTTTGTAGCTGTCTTGTAGCTGTTTTGTAGTCGATTTTGGTGAGAAATCACCCTCTTCTCTTGAGGAAAAAGACTCTGATGTAAACAGGTAAAATATCATTTTAATTAACTCTTTTATTATAAATATTTATATATTGATTATTGCTGACTGAAATTCTTAAAATGTACTTGATTTTGTTTGGCATTTTTTGCATTTATGTAGTGCATACATTTTCAGCTTCTTTTGCTTTGCATTGATCATGATTTTGATTTTGAACTGCAATAGCTTCTATAGAACAACGGATAATTTTTTGAGGGTGGGTTCTTTTAATACATTTTCTTCCTTTTTGCTTTTGCTTTACTTTTCTTGTAAAATGCACATGGTTTTTCAAGTTAGAGTGTTTTAATGAGTATTTATGTCTCATGACGAGAAAAGAGAGTAGATGTTTGAGCAGCCTTTCTCTCTCTCTAGGGTTTTTTGGACCTTTAATGTTGAGTGAGAGGCAAGCGGCCCATACTTCGTGAGCTCCCAACGTCCCTGTCTACTACTGCCCACTGGTTTTGGCCAAAAAAACTTAAGCTTGTATGAGCTAAGGTCATCTCGGCTGCATCTGGAGCTGTGACGAAGAAGTCTACCATCCAGACAAGTTTAGGTTTAGGCGCTATATTTGTAAAACCTTCGTGCGTGTACAAGGTATATATTTAGCAAAGTTGCATTTTAAACATCTTATTGTGCAGACATTTTAGATAATACTTTTTTTTACACTGCAATAGTGAACATATGGAACATACGTGTGTTAATTATTCGGTTATTATACTGTGATTGTTTCAAATATCTTATTTGATTTGGCTCTCTGTACAATTAATTATTTGTTTATGTCATTGTTATTGAATTCTTCTCTTTTGTGCGGTTGGTTAGGCAAAAAAAGTTCCGACTTAGATCTCGGAGACTTGTGGCTTAATCCGTCTTGAGTCACTGGCGCTCTTAACCCCCTAATTTCGTCTTTATTGAGTTAAATTTGCACACAGACATCGTGTTTTATTAATTTGTTAATAAATTACAGAAAAGGAAGGAGATAACACACTATTTCCTTTATTCATAAAAAAGGCGTGGCAAGGCTTAATTATATCGGCTATGGTTTCATGGTAACATCAAGATATCTAAATAAATTAGAGCATGAAAATTTCGTCATATTATGCTAATTTGAAAGTGTTCCAGATATGGGATTATTTTTTGGGGGCGCAATAAATTAATAAAAAAACATTTATTTTGTTGTTAAAAAAAGGGGCTAAATTTGAATGAAACTCGCAGGGGTGTGTTTAAAACTGAAAACAAGCCATGACTACATATGCCTTCTATGCGTACGAGCGTCTTAAACCTTTTTTTCAGGTGCTAAAATTTATCCGAGGTTGAGGTGCAAACTGTTTACCATTACGGTTTTCTCAAAGAAGCTTTCACCCCTTAGTTGAACCGCTTCAAGTCTAATTTTCACAACAAAATGAAGCATATGTTTGTCTTCAAAGTCTAATCTACAATTGTGCTAAAATTCAGCAAAATCGCTTTAGCCGATATGGCGTGAAAACGGAACCTACAAACACACATACAGGTACATACTAACACGCACACTTTCACATTTATAATATTAGTAGGGATTTCTGAAATTATATCAACTTGTATGTGTATACATTTGGTATAATCCAATCCGAAAACCAATAAGCGAACACCGGGAATAACAACCCAATGAAAGCCTACCAATCATTTCAAGCTCGGTGCGGTGTTCGAGCAACTCCACATTTCGCACCATCAGCAATAACCTTCTCCGACCTACAATCTGGAATCTCGTGCATAACCATAATCAATTTTCCGACGCGCAGGCGATCTAAGCAACCAATTTACAATATCGTTCGACTGTAACTAATGGTTCAGCTTAAAATAAACGATTCATTCTTTATATTTCGTCTTCTTCGTCTGTTTCGAATGCGTCTCTTTCTTTTCTTGTGATCGCCGTTGGTTTGTGTCAATAGAGTCAATGCGATGCGGCTCCTTGATAGCAGGTATGGTTTTCAACTCAGTAGCGGATGGAAAGTTTCAGAACTCTGTATGCATATACTTTGACTTTGAAGTTGAGTCATTTCAGATAATGATTGTAGAAGGAAGATAAACCAAAATATGTGTGTAAAAATAAAAAAAAAGATTACCTTGTTTTATAAAGTATCCTCCCGACAAGTATTTCAGTGCAGACCTGTATTTGATCGTGCGTCTTGGAGCACCGGCATGCCCTCCTATGTGAGGTCTTAAGTCACCTGATGCACGAGCCCTTTGTACTACATTAACAAAGGCACGAGGGGTTGGTTGCACTCGATTGGGAAACCGATCCGCATAAATCCGTGATGACGCGGCAGCGTTTTGTAAAGACTCCCCCCCGCAAATAAGAATCATGTCCACCAGTTCAGCATTTTCGTAAACATGTGCCAACAAACACCACTATTCACTCACGCGTTACCGACTGACACATTGACTAAATACAACTGAATAAAATTGTAGTAAAAACACCGTGATGAGCGTTTCAAATTCTTTCGCTTTTTTTGTTTCCGATGCGATGAACCGATAAGGCGGATTATATGCGTTGTTGCCAAACACGAGCACATAATATTATTATTGAGACATGGCGGTACTCAAACTTCTAAAGGGCTATAACTTTGTTACTTTAATTGTACCACAAAAATGTTAAAGGAAAAAAACATTTCTTTTGATCAGATCTACTCACTGTTAAAATAAATGACTCAACTTCGAAGTCACCCTGTAGAGACTAAAATGACTAACTACGTCCAGTCTAGAAAGGGAAGTACGCCATTGTGTTTTACTTTGATCTTGGAACTGCGCCGCTGTTGGTGACTAGCAAAGTAATGTAAAAGTTCATCAATATGAAGCTTCTAAGATATTTCGATCACTAGCGGTACGGTTTCTGACATTACTGATCCATTTACATCACAGGGCTGTAGAAAAATGGCAGTGTTTGTCGCCCAAATGGCGTAGATTTAGTACATACTTTCAAGTAGACTTGTCTACCCATGCCTATCAAATTGTCAAGCCAATCGGCGCATATTTTTTTACATTAATACTGAGTGTGCTCTGCCACACCAGGGCAGAAATATCAACTGTGGTCTGTCGATCGTTCTGTCAGTCTGTCTGGTAATCCTTGGCCTCTCTATAACTTGGAAGGTACTACTCAAATTTGGATGAAATTTTTGCACAAGGATACTACTATGCCAAGGACGAAAAATGTTTTCTTATAGCGGCGGAGAAAAACGTTTTTTTTATACTCCAACTACCACGAAGGCCTAAACACCCATTGGGTATCGTGGGGCTATAGGGGGATACAGGGGCAAGGGGGAACGCCACACGGACTCTGGCGAGGGAACACGTGTTCATGCAACATGCACACATTCTGGCTCCACCTACGAGATCCGCCGGGTGGTACCTCCACGTTCGACAGTCAGAGACCGTCTACCACCTACGGACAATCACAACATCCATAGCCAAGAGAAAAATTTCTCCTGGGACGGGACTCGAACCCGCACAGCGCACGGCGACTGAATCAGCAGACCGAAGAGCCTACTACTGCGGCCACCGCTGCTGCCTGCTGCGTCTAAAACGAAAAAAATAAAAATCACTAACCTTCGTTTTTTGACGTTTTAAAGGATCGTTTTTGAACATTCACTAGGAAAAAAAATTGGGGGTTGGAGGAGAGTGTATCGCAATTTTTTTATGTTAGTATGTATATTTACTAAACTTGCAGCCTCCATAATTGTACGAATCTATTAGACATATTTCCCGGTAGGTACACTTGACCATAAACTTAAAAAACATTTTCGGGCGACGAATGGCGTACCTAAGTGTTAAAATTAACGTGCACCAATGGCGGAGATACAGGGATTACTTGCATTATTTTCCAAATAGAAATAGTATGCCACTGTTTTTTTTTCAAAATTTTACCTTTAAGTTGCTACAGATGATTCCCTTTTTTTATGATATATTCTTTATACAACGTATACTCCTATGAGTCCCAGTTCTCTTATTGGAGGCAAATATTATCTTTATGGTGCACGTTTGCCAAATTGAAATGGCGGACAAAGGAGGTCTTTTTCTATCACCCCAGGTCCCCCAAACCGTTGTTAGCCCAACGGAATTAATTATGTAGATTTTTTAATTTCTTAGTAAAAACTCCAAAATGTCATCCACAAAGTGAAATAAAAAAAAATAAAGAGTATGTCCACCTAATGATAAATTTATCTTAATGGGTGATGTTGTACCAATCTTACAAAATCAACATTACTTGCCAGCAGCATGTAGTAACAAAGGGTTACAAGAAGAACAAAAAAATGTAAATCTCAATTTTGAATTTCTGTAAAAAAAACTTAAGCGTTCACGTTCTTAGAATTCTTTTAAAAACTACTCTAGTTTATCCGATTCTAACGGTATGCCACAAGTCACAAAAAAGTTTAACTAACTTATTGAATTTGCAAATTTTCTGTACAGGGAAGCAAAATAAAAAAACGTGTAAAATCAAATTTCAATCATTTATTATTTTTGCTGTTTCACAAATCTTGTTCGAATTCTATTGCATATGCACGTCTTATTAACTCCTTCCTTGTTCCAACTTCTCTCACGTAGACGAGTGCTTTTGCATGTCTCCAGATGTGAAAATCCAATGGAGTTAGGTCTGGAGAGCGTGCAGGCCATGGAATAGGACGATCTCGTCCAATTTACGCATTCGAAAAAACATCATTAGATGTTCCCGCACAATTAGCCTCCAGTGTGCAGGACAGCTATCATGTTGGAACACAATTCGTCTGTCGCCATTAAAAATTTGCACCTCACTCTCCAATTCGGGCAACTTATTTTGCAGAAAATGTAGATAATTATCTCCGTTAAGACGATCTGGCAAATAATGTGGCCCAATCAGATGATTGCCAATAGCTCCTGCCCAAACATTCACACTGAATCTTCTCTAAAAATAGCTTGGCCTCTTCACTCTTGGGATCTGATCTTTTGAAGCCCAATGGTGCAGATAGTGCAAAATTTAGTATCCCTTCCTTGGTGAATTTGGATTCCGTCCACAGAATACTTGTCAAAGTTTTTAAAAGAATTCTAAGAACGTGAACGCTTTTAGTTTTTTTTACAGAAATTCAAAATTGAGACTTACATTTTTTGTTCTTCTTTGAAACCCTTTGTGAGTTTATAACAAAAAACTACACGCTGCTGGCAAGTAATGTTGATTTTGTAAGATTGGTACAACATCACCCATTAAGATAAATTAATCCCTAGGTGGACATACCCTTTATTTTTTTATTTCACTTTGTGTATTACATTTTGGAGTTTTTACTAAAAAAAATTAAAATCTACATAATTAATGCCGTTGGGCTAAAACTGTTTGAGGGACCTGGGGTGATAGAAAAAGATCTCCAGTGTCCGCCATTTCAATTTGGCAAACGATTCACCAAACACCCTGTATTTATGTATACGTGTACGTATGCATACAAACAGTACTTAGCAGTGAAAGCCCCCTACTTATATTTTGAACAAGTCAGCAAGTTTAGCTGGAAGGTGACAGGTTACACTGGACAACAAATTTTAGTTTTTTAATTGTATCTTGTGGGAAAAGTGCACTTCTTTGTTAATTTTGGGGCGCTGAATCCAAAAATGACAATAAAATAAAAAAATTAGTTTCGGTTTAGAAAAAAAAACTTTTTATTTTAAGGATATATTAAAAAAAGTAACACGATTCATATACTTATAAGAATCACTATATGCGCTGTCTTTTTGCTGTTCTTTTATGGAACGTTTCTGGAGCATCTCTACCAAGAGTCCAACAGTAGTCTGCAAGCATGGAAGGATTCCACTTTCCCTGGTACCTTTTTTCCATTGTTGAAATATCCTGATGAAAACGTTCGCCGTGCTCATCACTTACGGCTCCGCAATTGTCAGGAAAAAAGTCCAGGTGTGAGTGTAGGAAGTGTATCTTAAGAGACATATCACAGCCCATCTTTTGATACGATGACAGCATATTTTTGACAAGGGTTTTATAGTTGTCAGCTTTTCTATTTCCCAAGAAATTAGTGACCACCAGACGGAAATCATTCCATGCAGTTTTTTTAATACCTGTTAAAGTGTTTTCAAACTGTGTATCTTTCAAAATATTTCGAATCTGTGGCCCCAACAAAAATCTCTTCTTTAACCCTTGCCTCACTTAGTCTTGGAAATTTCTGACGCAGGTATTGAAAAGCTGACCCATCTCTATCTAATGCCTTGACAAAGTTTTTCATTAGGCCCAACTTGATATGCAGTGGTGGTAATAAATTTTTTTTAGAATCTACTAATGGCATATGCTGTACATCTTTTTGACCTGGCTCCAGGAATTGACGAAAAGGCCAGTTTTGTCTGGTGGAATGAAGTGCCTTTGCCCGACTGTCCCATTCACACAAAAAACAGCAAAACTTTGTGTAGCCTAGCTGCAGCTCAAGTAAAGGTGCAACAACTTTCAAATCGCCACAAATATGCCATTGGTGCTCATGGTATTTTATGCATGTTAATAGGTACTTCATATTGTCATATGATTCTTTCATGTGAACTGCATACCCTACAGAAAGAGATGGTAAAATATTTCCAATATGCAATAACACTGCCTTTAAACTCAATGTTGAATAAACAATCTCCATTCTTCTGGGTTATAGCTTATATTTAAAGCCGCCAGTAAGCCGTTAATGTTACTGCAGAAAACCAAGTTATTCTCCATATTGAAAAATGGTTCTAAGTCTTTGTGGCGTTTACGAAAAACACATACCGAAACATCGTCTTCTAACAAGTTCCACTGCTGCAGTCTTGATCCAAGTAACTCTGCCTTACATTTTGGAAGTTCTAAATCTCTAACAAGATCATTTAATTCTGACTGTGTTATTTTGTGCGGTTGGTGGCATGACGTGCTCGGTATAAAATCAGGATCTCTTGACGTTGATGGCATATCTTCCTCCTGACGAATCACTCGATCGCCATGATCTGATTCGTTTTCTGATTCGCAAGTGTAGGATTCTGGGGGTTTTGGAATAGGATTTTCGTCACTGTGAGGCACAGGTCTCATCGCAGATGGTATGTTTGGGTAGTTAATAACCGATTTTTTTTTCTTGGACATACCTGTGGCTTGTCCAACACAAGGTACCATGCAAAAGTAACAATCATTAATATGATTTGCAGGCTCTCTCCAAACCATTGGGACAGCAAAGCGCATAGACCGTTTTTTGCCATTTAACCAGCTCCTCAGACTTGAAGCACATGTCTAACAGCAGATGTGGGGTTCCCACTGTTTGTCTTGATCACCTAGTTTACAACCGAAATAAAGCTGATATGCCTTTGTTATTAGTGGAGTAATAAACCATCTCTGAGACGCAAAAGTCACATCACCACACACATAACAAAACTGATCTGGATTGTTTACACACTTTCGAGACATCTTGCATGAACGCTGTCAGCCAACTGAGGAAAAAAACGGCTAATATAAAACAATATAATGTACACGTATGTATAACGTAACACAATCATGCCGATTACATCATCTTTCCTTGCCGAATATAAAAATGTAGCACGTGCATTGTTGTGAATTACAGTATATTAACACTGTCACAGCAGGAACACATATAATTACCGTATCTCTAAAACTTGAACTAATATTGAAAAAATAAGTTTCATTCCGGTTTTAGCACATTAAAAATAGTAATATTTTGTTCATTTTATATAGGATATTTTTTGGCTGTTGATCAGTGTTATTATTTTAAATTGATGATACATCATTGTGAAGTCAAAATTTAAAGTCCCTATCCTTCAAAACAGTGGACTTCCAAAGCTGAGAGATCTTGTACATTGACTTAAAAATTTCAGGCAAGTATACAACAAAATGTAAATTAATGTAATCTTGTATTTGTTTTAAATGAATGCCCCAAATTTTATTGTGTATTAGGAAAGGCTTCCAAGAGGTGAGGGCTTATATCGCAGTATTCTTTGGGAGTATCCGTGTTAAACTTCGATATAAACAAATTATATTTCCAAGACAAACCTTTTCGATGTTGGACTTGTAAGCAACGTCCCTGTTTAGACGTTTTTCGTGTCAGTGACAACGGTGCGGCGCCCGAGCATTAACGGTAATGGCTTCCAGAAATTACGACATTAATCTTAGTCGAGACGAGTGCCAGGTAAAATATCGACCGAATATTTCTGTTTTATTAAATTATAGGTGATTTTTTCTTATTCGGTCGAGCTGCGTCGACCATTTCTCAAGCTGATTTATGGGACAGGGCTCTGTTTATTTTTCGGACACAGCCGCGGCTCAGATCCAGCCTATTTGTCAGGAGAGACGTGGATTGGTAGAAATTGCTTGGCATGGAAAAAATGATCCAGATAAATAATGATCAAGGTGCGGAAACTAATAAAATTGAGTCTTGGATTTGTTAGGCTAAGTGTTTATACAGGGCGACTTCGAATTTGAGTCATTTATTTTAACTGTGAGTAGATCAGATCAAAAGGAATGTTTTTTTCCTTTAACATTTTTCTGGTAAAATTAAAGTAACAAAGTTATAGCCCTTTAGAAGTTTGAGTACCGCCCTGTCTCAATAATAATATTATGTGCTCGTGTTTCATCGCATCGGAAACAAAAAAGCGAAAGAATTTGAAACGCTTATCGGGATGTTTTTACTACAATTTTATTCAGTTGTGTTCAGTCAATGTGTCAGTCGGTAACGCGTGAGTGAATAGTGGTGTTTGTTGCGTGCCTCAAACGAAATAAAATATGGCACATGTTTACGAAAATGCTGAACTTGTGGACATGATTCTTATTTACGGAGGGGGAGTCTTTACAAAATGCTGCCGCGGCATCACGGATTTATGCGGATCGGTTTCCCAAACAAGTGCAACCAACCCCTCGTGCCTTTGTTAAGGTAGTACAAAGGGCTCGTGAATCAGGTGACTTAAGACCTCACAGGGGAGGGCATGCCGGTGCTCCAAGACCGCACGATCAAATACAGGTCCGCACTGAATACTTGTCGGGAGGGTGCTTTATAAAATAAGGTAACATTTATTTTTTTATTTTTACACACATATTTTGGTTTATCTTCCTTCTACAATCATTATCTGAAAATTAATGACTCAACTTCAAAGTCACCCTGTATGTAAAGAGATACTCATGGGTATCTAAATTCTGCGGCGAACTACACAATGAACGGCCGTATCAATACCAGATGTAAGACCAGCAGGCGGATGTACAGGGTGGCCGATATGTAACTGACTGGTTTGTATCTTAAATATTTGTGAAATGAAATAACATACATCCATTTTTTTGTAAGTAATTAGTTAATTTTGATTAGCCACCGATCTGCTCATTACAATACCTCATCCACCGCACTTTGTAACATGTCGTGAACCAGATTCCCGGTACGCGATCGGGCCACCAGTGCAGTGTCATCAGCATATAGATACACTTCACAGTCGCTAGTTCAAGGGACATCATGCGTGAAAGTGAGTTAAGGATTGGCCCTAGAACCAAAATACAGTCCGTGAAACTTTAGATGCACATCTCGAAAACAACCGAAGGACTGCAAAGCTGGTAAAACATCAGTTTTTGATTGTGTAGTACTGATAAATACCCCTAGTATGCCCTTGATCTAGGCATAGCCCTTCCCAAGAATGTAGGCGCTTCCTCAAAATTGAGTTTCATCAATATGGTTCTAATGTATCCACGTAAAGTTTATTAGAGCATCATTCATTTTCACACAAATTTTCATTTCAGACGGTCTGTCGGCTAATTGTATAACTGCCTATAACTTGAGAAGTGCCTCTCGGATTTCGATTGAATTTGTACACAATGTTGCTACTATGCCAAGGACGCAAAAGCTTTAGTTTCTGAGAATCGGTCCAGTGGCGACGAAGAAAAAGGCCAAACAGATAAATAAAAAAATAAAAACACTCGTTCTTTCACGTTTCAGATGATCCTGTCCGCTTTCGGAAAAAAAATTGTATTGCTTAAAAATTGGGAGTTAGGTCTTAGTCTTACTTATCCCTCCTCTCCAACCAAACCTAACAGACCTACTGATACGGATTTACAAGGTCTTTACAAGAAGACCAGTGGTCCTAGAATCTTTAATAGACAGTAACGGAAAGAAAGAATGTAAAGGTCCTAATTCGTGGTTGAGTAAAGCGTATTCCATCGAATTTGTTCGTATTTCATAATTAGATAAGAAAATTAAGTTTATAATTATTATTCATAATATCAGATAAGAGATAATCAGTAAAAAAATACACGAACCTTAGATGCGTATCTCTAAAACCACCAAAGGACCGCAAAGCTGGCAAAACATCAATTTTCGGTTGTGTCCTACCCCGGGGATGCTCTTTGTTTCAGGTCAGCCCTTCCGAAGAATTTATGCCCATCGAAGGGACATCGGGCTGTCATTTAACTTTGGAGACTTGTCCTTTCGAACATTAATTGTTCCTGCGGTGTTGTTTCTCATCTTTCTACCATCTTCTTGAGATAAAAATCTTTACTCGCGTCTGGTTTTATCTTAATAATTTCCATAAATAACGAAGTAATCTTTTACATGGGCGGGGCAGCCACAAATATACAAAGGCAACTGAATTAGAGATTACTATAAACTAGAAGATTATAATAGTAAATATATTTTATAAATATTTGTGTAAAATATACTAAGTGACATATAAATCCGAACACCCAGTGTAAATGGTTTTATTTTAATAAAATTTTGTATAAATACTTAATGAAGCATAATAAGTAAATGATAAAAATTTCAAAATGATTGCACTGCTTTAAAGACCTTTGACCTTTAATAATGTGTGGATGCACCCTGATGTGCTACGCATTCTCCAACGCGCCTAGGCATGCTTCTGATCAGGTGGTCAATGTCCTCCTGTGGTATCTCATTCCAGGCAACCACCAACTCCTCTCGAAGTGCTTCTAGAGTCTGAGGAGGACGTTGCAAATTGAGCAATCTCCTACCCATCATATCCCACACGTGCTCAATTGGGGATAAGTCGGGAGATCTTGGTGGCCATGGTAACAATGTGACATCATTATGTTGAAAGAAGTCTATTGTGACTCTTGCAACATGTGGTCGGGCATTATCTTGTTGGAAAGTTGGATCTGCCAGGGTGTCAAGATAGGGTAAAAGATGGGGTTCTAGAACTTCGTGGATATAACGCTGCGCGTTCACGTTACCTCTGATGAAGATTGAAGGTGACCTGGAACCATAAGCTATAGCACCCCAAACCATAACTCCAACAGTGTGATGACATGTCTTTCAACAAAAAACTGTGGATTCCTCCTTTCACCACGTCGCCTTCTAACCCTGGCACGACCATCGTGCATGCCTAAACAAAATCGAGACTCGTCACTAAAGACAATACTGTTCCATTCCTGATCCCAGAGTGACCGTGGTCTGCACCACCCAAGGCGATTACGTCGGTGTTCTCGAGTTAAAGGGAGGACCCAGTGTGGCCGGTATGAAAACAAGCCAAAACTTCTCATTCGTCGGTAAACACTTCGCATGCCAATAGGTCTTCCGTGTTCTGCAAACCATTCATTTGCAATGGACCTGGTAGTGGAGAAACGGTCCCTTAAGGCCAATAATCTTAGGCGGCGATCTTCACGGTCTGTTGTTCTACGGCGGCGTCCATTGCCCTTGCTCTTTGCGTACGGCCTTCTCGAAGCCATTCCTGACAACACCTAACCACAGTGTCTACACTTCTTTGCACTCTAACTGCAATTGCCCGAAAAGAAAGTCCAGCTTCCCGAAGTCCCACTATACGGCCCCTATCAAACTCACTAAGTTGACGAAATCGTACAGGTCTCCGTACTCTAGGCATCGTAACCGATCGTAAAGGATGTCAAGAACCAAAATCCGCCAACGTTGATTCTTTACTGCGGCTGAAATATTCATTTTTAGAGCGTTAGTGAATTAAAAGAAAGCAGTATAAAACCGGAATGTCCAACTGATAAGGCTGACATTTTATCACTTGTTATTTACAGTAAGATAAATACATTCACCAACTTTTATTAAAATAAAACCATTTAAACTGGGTGTTCGGATTTATATGTCACTTAGTACTATTTTTAGGTTGCATGTATGTGACTATGAAGTGTATAAACATATTTAAGCACACAATAGGGTTAGGTGTAAGAGTAGCCAGCTGACTAAACTTCGCCCTATTGTTGTGTTGCTAATAAAGACATTTATTATTATTAACTTAGAAAAACTTAATGCCATTTATTTGATAATTACCCAATTCAAAAACGTTTTAGATTAGATTATAAAAATTAGTAACATTGAGGTGATCCCCTATTACCCATTTCAATATTGACTACCATAACTTATAACCAATTAATTTTTCGCAGAGCTAAGCTAAAGAAAGTTAGGACTTTCGCGTACGTTGTAAGATCTCAGATCAACTGTTTAGTTATCGATACCTCCGGCACTGATTGTGTGAACTGCCGGGCTCACCGGCTTTATGATGATATACGAAGTATGTTTATATTTTCCCGGCTCACGGTTGCATAACTTTTATTTCTAAATAACTCGAACGCTTCATTAAAGTCTAAACGATAGCTGTAAAGCAGTTTTCGAAAAAACGTAATTGCTATTAGGCGACACGCTGTTCAATTAGAAAATGCCTCCTTGTATACACGAAAGGTTACAGAGTGTCACAGAAAATTAATAGCAAATGCTGGAAGTATCACGAATCCTACTTCGTAAAAATCCTAAAGTTGATGTACTCGTATCTTGTTTTATTACTATGTCGTTAACATTATGCAATGAACAGCTTTTAAAGCAACAGCAAAAATGGCAGATGACTGGGACTAGTAGCTCTTAACCCAAACAGAAGTAAAATTAGGTATACGTTTGAACGAGAAAATACTTGCACAATCACTGAACTCATACGAGATGTGTTCAGAAAAGAACGTGAATTTACGTTTTTTGGAAAAAAATATTTATTTATTCGTCTACATTAATGTTGTTGCCTTCAAAATAGTCCCCATTAGATGTTAATGAACCACCTCTTAAACTTGATTTTTAAGCTCTTTCCGCGATACGCTTTTAAGGCCATCTATGCTTGTAAATCGACGACCCTTTTGGGTTTTCTTTATTTTTAGAAATAGAAAAAAAGTCACACGGAGGCCTGCGCATCGTTACAGTATGGACAAAAATCTACGAACAAGCAATGGAGTGTGAGCAGGTGCATCATCATGGTGCAAAAGCTAGAATAAATTGTTTTTTTCCACAAATCCGGGCGTTTTTTTCGGATGCCTTCGCGCAAGCGGTGTTGAATTTGTAGGTAGTACTCCTTATTCACCATCGTTACAGTATTGCTTTTGGCCAAAAATTCACGAACTAGCAATGAAGTGTGAGCATGTGCATCATCGTGGTGCATAATTGCATTATTCACCATTTGACCCTGCGGAAGAATTTATGATGCACCAAACGGACTCTAGTTAGGGATGCAAGATGCGCACATTCTGGCCTCACCTTACAGATCCGCCGGGTGGTACCTCCGCGCTCACAGTCACCGACCGTCTACCACCTACGGACAATAACAACCTCCATGGCCAAGAGAAAAATTGCCTTGGGACGCGTAGCGCACGGCGATTGATAACGTTTACCACTACGCCACCGCTATGCCTAAATAATGGTAATATCATGCAGTTCGTGAGTGGAGAGGGGTTTATAATTTGAGTTAAATTTCGTCTATATTTAAGAAAGAATAGTTCATTGTTGATACATTTCCGAGTTGTATTTTTACACTTCATCCATTTTGTAAGGAGATTAGGTGGTGAAAAGTCTAAAAAGTGTTTCATAACTAACAGTTAACCTAACTTATTTCCGGTAACTACTGCAATTAACGAAATGCAAAATCATACCTTGAGCAACTCAAACCTTAGAAACGAATGACTTGCATCTCTGCAGATTCTGGCCATTTTACAAAGCCGTGGATCATCGTTGTCAGCAGAGATCTTGAGAGTACTCCGGCGTTGATCCCTGGAGTTGCCTAGAATAGCTGGTTATTTTCCATCCATTCAGTAGGTAAGTAGGTTTCGCTATAGTCGCGGACCAAAAAATGCATACAAAAAGTTCAAAATAGTTGCATGAGATTTGCGTTTGGAATTCGATATCGAAACCATATCACTCCTTATCTGAATAACTACAATATGACGAATCGTAGAAAATATCACAGGTATTCTTTTATCTATAGGGTTATAAAAACAGGTCAACCGTCCTATTTAAGAAAAGATTTGTGCCTATGCCTCGTGCCCAGAGGAGCAGAAATAATCTCAATTTTATCGTAGGCATAGAACGCGTTCCTTCCAACGATCGTTTGCTTATGTGGCGATTTACTTATGGAATAATTTACGAACTTCAGTTAAAAGCTCATCGTCAAAAACATTCTTAAAACTGACAAAAACGTAGTTACAGAATCACCAGCTACTTTAGCAGCATTTGTGTGATCAAAAATATCGTAAGTTGTATAGATTTGTTCGAGAGACTGTCCTTTTTCGTTATTGCTCTATACAGGGTGTCCGCAAAGTTGGGGTTTCCTTTACACGACGTGTAGATCTTGAAAACATAAGCAATTTTTCTTAGTACCATATACAGCCAATATCTTAAGGGAACCGAGATAAAAGGCTCTGCAACATCAAAAATATCTTAATACCGTCCTGTAGCCGCGACATCCCCGAGTGGTACTAGGACACTAGCTCAACCCGACGACAGAACTGGGTCGGGGTCAGTGTGTCAGGTCAGTATGCAACCGTCAACCGACGGTTATGGTCACGCGTGTAGAGGTAATCGCGTAGACGAGAATCCCTCAACAAGCACTAGAGACGTGGCTAGAAGTGCAAGTATCAAAACCAAAGTGTGGCAAACGCTGCGTGAAGAGGGGCTGTATCCGTTTCACGTCCAACGTGTACAAGCCCTTCAACCTGACGATTTTCCAGCAAGAGTGCGGTTTTGTGAGTGGTTGTTGCATCAACATGACAATAATCCGGACTTTTTGAAGTGCATATTGGTGACAGACGAATCTACGTTCACGCGTAATGGGGTGAATAACTTTCGCAACACTCATGTTTGGTCAGTAGAAAATCCGCACGCTGTCCGTCGGGCACATTTTCAACAAACATTTTCGGTGAATGTTTGGGCTGGCATGGTGAACGGTATGCTCATTGGACCATTTATTCTCCCAAATCGATTGGACGGGATGCAATACCTAGACTTTTTACGCAACATTTTGCCTTCCTTGTTTGCCTGCGTCTGCTAGGTAGCGCATCAGCTGATTTCATTTTCTGTTGGAGTGGTATGATTTCGGGCAGAGACGTACTTAGCCCTTCTCGTCAACTGGAGAGTGAGTACTTTTTCCTTTATTTTTTTTTACTTGGTCGCCCTCGTTTCACTACACATTACCTTTGTTATTTCAAGGGTAGTTGTTTCTGAAAAGGAAAACCCCAACTTTGCGGACCCTGTATTGTAGAATTTCCTTTGTTTATGACGTTTATTCATGAAGAAATAAATATTTTGATTTGAATTTGAAGTAGGAATTTGGTAACAAATATAAGTTCACACATCATAGACTGGGTCTCCTTGTATGCTCGTGTACTAGCAAATTCGTGGTAGTCCGATAGGGCATTTTATGGATAAAATTAATTTAACAATTTACGAGTGCCGTTCGGACTTACGCCAGTATTAAAATCGTTTAAATATTGAAATGTCAAACAGTTTACGGACTGCGATTAAATTACAAAAATGCCGATATCATATCGGAGACCGGCTATTATGCTAAATACCTGAACACCACCGTGCTGTAGTTGCTAATTTTGTATGATATTTACTGCTGCCGAAGCGAGTATGCAGACTTTTAGCGAAATTTAAGTATTTAGATGGTTTTAATAGAAGAGCAATTTGCATATGCTAATCATCTCGCTACATACCAACCTGCAATCCGTAATAATACTTCACAGCAGCCTGTATAAGGAGCCACCTTTTCAAAATGCCAATTTGTGGTGGCAGTGACGACCAGCGGTGGCGAATATCAGCTCCAACTAGTCTCCATAGCAACATCAGTTGACAGAATCGCAAAAAAAAAACGGTGTGAAGGCAACCATATGCCCTTTTGTTTCCGTCCTTACGGCATCCTTACAACGCCATTAACCCTATATCTGGTGCTGTAGCCTGTAGGCAACATCATCTTTAAACCTCAATTTCTCATCCTCCCTGCTCCAACGGTCTGATTGGGCAGTGTTGCGCGTAAGCTACATTATTCATTAACGGAAATAATATTATGAACGACCTCTGTTTATAAAAAGTTGAGTCAACATTTTCAATATGGTTGCCGCGTAACAGGTGCTCTGTAGTTGGGATTTTACGAGTAGTTGCAAATGGTAAGTAATCATTTGTTTTTATGTTCTATTAGCCTTGGTTGGTATAAAAGAAGGTTGGGTCTTTATGTTTATGATTATTTTTAAGCGATAGATCAGAAAATAAGGCAGGAAAATGACTTTGTTTAGTATGTATCTCGCAAGCAACATTGGCAGAATAATTACGTTTTCTTTTTCAGTCTTCCGATCTGGATAATGTTCCGACCATAAGCACCACATGTTTTTTCGGCAAAAAGACGGCACCGACCGTAATTCCCACAGATCCGCATATTTCCGATGTCTCAGACGACGATTTCAGTGACGGAGAAAATATTTCCCAAACAAATGAGCTTAACGATGCAGAAGAAGTGCCTTTAGGACTTGACATGCTGGTTCCAGAAAGCAATTCTGAATTCGAAGAAAGTGACGATGAAACTGAGCCGCCACCACCACAAAGACGAAAAACTGAATCATATTGTTGAATTGAAGCTGACATAGTTTCTGCTAACATACCTTCACCAGACTTTCCTGAAGCTGTCAACATTGCAGTTCCCATTGAGTATTTTACAAAGTTTTTTCATTTGATCTAATGGATAGAATAGTCTATCAGACAAATCTTTATAGTACTCAGCAACTTGGGCAATGTATTGATACAAATCCGTCAGAAATAACGGATTTTCTATCTCTACTCTTGATTATGGGTGTAATAAAACTTCCTGCCATAGAAGATTTTTGGGCAGCTAGTACAAGAGTAGATCACGTGGTCAATATAATGCCTCTGAAGAGGTTTCAGAAACTAAGGCGGTTTATCCATTTCAATGATAATACTAACATAACAGACCAGACAAAGGATCGATATTTCAAAATTAGACCCTTATTAGAAATTGTACGCAAGAACTGTTATAAACTCGTTTATAAAGCAGATACAGACAAAGGTATAATAGTAGTAAAATTTGCTGACAATAAATTTGTTCTATTAGCAAGTACAATCTGTGGCCTAAATCCCGTAAAATCGATAAAAAGATATTCGAAAGTGGAAAAGAAAAAAATTGCCAACCCTCGTCCATCCGTTATAACGCAATACAATAAGCACATGGGCGGAGTCGATAAGGCCAATTCATTACTTGGTCTGTATCGCAGTCCAAGCAGATCGAAAAGATGGTACTTCCTAATTTCCACATGGGTTCTTGATATGTCAATGATCACCGCCTGGCTTCTGTATAGAAAGGACTGCAACACAGCACGTCTAACGTCAAAACCGCTAAAGGAGTTCCGTATGGAATTAGCCAAATCGTTGGCCAACGCAGGAAAACAAAGTTCTCGTACCAGACCATCCATTTCCTCGACTAATAAAACGCCTGCGAAAATAATATCAAACCCTATACTGCCGAGACCTGATATCACCACCCAATAAGATGGCATAGGTCATTGGCCAACTTATGATACAAAAGGTAGATGCAGGCACTGTACCAATGTATTTACAACAATCTTTTGTACCAAGTGCAATCTTAGGCTTTGTTTCACCTCAAATAAGAATTGTTTCTACCTTTTCCATTCCAATTAGATTTAGCTGTTTCATCACATTGTATTTTGTGAAACTAGAAATATATATTTTGTTTATTTCTTGATATTCGTTTTATAAATAAATGATTTGAAATGTATAATTGTATTTCCATATAAACCAGTGCATTTGGGTTTACCTTTATCGGTCAATGTTGCTTGCAAGTAACAATAGAACCTATACTTTATCTCCCAATGTTGCTTATAAGCAACTAATTCTAAAGTCATTTTCCCAGATTATTTTTCAACTTTTATAATAGCGTATGTCATCTATAAGTCGTAACTGATAACCTATGTCAATATTAGATTTTTTCAATAAGGTGTCGCGCAAAGGCAGATACAGGGTTAATCTTGAGTTACCTACGAGTACTTTAAGGTCTGTTACTCAAGTGCCATGCTTTTATTTGTTCGTACGCTACAAAAATTCAAGACACTCCCTCGGTGGTGACAAATATGTCTATATTCATCATTGTCAGAGCGGTCCCTAGGACCTTTGCTCTTGGTTGAAGTCTTGTAAATCAGTAGGTGTGTCAGGTCTGGTTGCCCAGACACCAAACAAAGTCAGGGAGAAAGAATGGAAGAAGGAAGGAAGGAAGGAAGGAGGGAGAGCAAAGAAAAAAAAGTGCGTCAATTTGAGGGGTGCCTTGGCATTGCTAATTAGTATTCGGCAATTTTAAATTGATCCTAAAATTAATTCTGGGATTGGTTGTTGAAGAAAAATTATAATTTTGGTTGGACCTAAAGTCGCACGATTTAATTTTGTTCACAGTACGAGTCGCGGCTTTGTGTGCTTGCGAACTTGCTCGACTGTGTAGTCTGCTGACTCGCGCAACAAAGGGTTGTTATGCGATTTCGCTTGACTATGGCGTAGCTGCGCTTGTTGTTTGATGTAGTCTCTTAGGTAAAGGATGTCAAGGTCTCTGTGAAGGGTCTCGTTGGAAACATACCATGGGGCGTTAGTGATTGTACGCAAGGTTCTGTTACTGCAAAACCTGCAGGCTATGCAAATGCGCTTTGGTTGGAAAACACCAAGCCACAGTTGCGTAAGTGATCGCTGGTCTAATAACCATCTTGTATAGCCGAACTTTGTTGATCAAATTTAATTTTGATGTTCTACATAGCATATGGTAGAGTTGCCGAAGCGAGATTTGGAATTTAGTTTTTAACGCATCAGTGTGCTTCTGCCAGGTCATTCCCTTGTCAAGAGTGACACCGAGTAACTTAGCAGAGCTTTCCCATGGTACCCGAGCTCCATTTACTGAAACCTCAGACGGGGCGCCGCTACGTTTTTTAGTACAATAGATTGCTTGCGTTTTCGAATGATTAATTTTGATCAGCCACCGATTCGTCCATTCCAATATCTCTTCCAATATCTCTTCGTGTCGTGAACTAGATTCCCAGAGCACGACTGGGCCACCAGGGCAGTGTCATCAGCATAGAGATAGATTTCACAGTTGCACACAAAAAGAGTGCTATTGATTCAAGAGCATGAGTTTCTATGAAATTATGATATTGACTCGAGATCACAGATACTTTAAAAGAGTTAATTTCGTTGTTTTAAAGAATCATGGCACTTCCAATTGAGAAATTGACCTTAATTCAAAGATATATGTCTTAGAAACATATCGAAGTCACCGTTCCTCAATTGAAGATAAGTGTTCTGGAACCAAGATCACTCTTTTTTGTGTGTGCTGGGGCAAGGGACGTCATGAATAAAAAGTGAATAAAGGACTGGTCCAAGAACCGAACCCTGAGAGACACCGGCTTTGAAGGGCCGTGTTGACGAAAGAACATTATTAATTTTGATCCGAAATTTCCTACCCTCGAGGAAGGATTTCAAAAGTTTTAGGAGTCAGAAGGGGAAGCCCTTATGGATCAATTTTTAGAGAAGGCCTTTGTGCCACACCTTGTCAAATGCCTTTGAGACATCCAGAAGCAAGATGCGAGTACTTTCGTTACGGGTGAATCCCCTGGTTACTCGTTCAACAAGCCTTATGGCCTGTAGCTCTGTAGGTACTATGCTCAGACCGAAAGCCAAATTGTACGTCAGGAATCACATTGTGGTCTGCCGAGAAATTTTCAAGGTGACGTAGGATCACCTTTTCATCGAGCTTAGAAGGAGCTGACAGTAGACTGATGGGGCGGTAATCCTGGAGGAATATCGAACCCACCTTCTTTGGAATCATTATGACCTCAGCGGTCTTACGCGCCGTTGGGAAGTGCTGGGTGCTTAGCATGGCATTGATTATTGCCACGAGATAAGTTAAGGACTTCCGCGAATGTAGCTTCAGCACCTTATTACCTTGAGGTCTTTAATGGAGCTCTGCTGGTGTGCAATGCGGAGTCTCAGGAGATTCCCCTGATGTGCCATGCAGCTCTTCAGTTGAGGAATCTTCTGAAGATTCCTCTGAGGAAAAATCACTAAGGGAGGCACTACTGCCACTAACGCCGTTGGCCCTAAAATATCTCCGGACGGATCTTACAATATGTTGCTCCTCGTCGAGGTCATTATCAAGGTCATAGTTGGGAGAGAACTGACTTTCCATTGCATCAGCGAAAACCTCGACCTTGAAGAGCGTTTCTCACTTCATGAACAAGATTCGTTGCTCTATGAATATCATCTGGGTGACAAGACCTCTTCGCTTGCTTAATTGCAGCTCTTTTGTCAGAAAATTTCTGACTAATGTCTGCAGGGAGAGAATGACAACTTGACAAAACTCAAGCAATCATCGAAGCTCGATAAGCTTTTGAACTCATTTTCTTATTTAACTATGTTTTAGGACCAATAAACGCCATCTAGTTGCTTTATTCCCGGGAAGATATAACTTCCAGATTTTCTGTCAAAGTGCGTCTTGGCATTTTTGAGTACCTGCATGTACCTACAGTGCTGCTATAGGCAAATGCATGAATGGTGTTACTTCAAGCCCACGGTTAGCCGATACTGAGGATCAAGCTCGTCGTACGCTAAAACATGTGGTAGCACCACCCAAAATTTGCAACCAGTGCGATGCTTTTTGTCAACCTAGGAAAAAGGCTGCGGAGAAACCTATACTGGTTTTCAATGTCCCTAGAACATGACCATGTTGGAATGAGGACAGTATCGTGGCAAGTTTATTTAGCAGGCTTAGGATGTGATAAGTCATGGTTGACGTCTTAGAGGAGAAAATTGTTTGGACCCGACCACTTCTCTGAGCTCCATACGTCCGTAAGGCCCGGGTACATAATAATAATTGGTGATCAGTTCCCCAGATAGAGTAGTCTTACATGAAACGAGCAGGAAGGTTAGATGATGGAAAGTGAACCAGCTGCTCACAGGAATTATTGATGAATACAGTCTACGAAAAGTAAAAGTTCACAAATTTTGCCCTACCAAACAAGGTTAAGAATCGCTTCAAAATAAACTGCCTTCCAGTAGTTAAAGTGCAGTGCTGAGTTTTGGAAGTATTGGCCAGCACTCAAGTAAACTATATTCCTGGGTGCTCAAGCAGTGTTTACCTCCAGGTCTTTCAATACAGATAAAAGCAATTTCGATGGTGTAGGGGAGACCGGGGCTAGTTGTCACAATTTTCAGTAATTCTTTTTTTTTATTCGATCTGAAGCGTTATATGTACATATACTAAGTGACATATAAATCCGAACACCCAGTTCAAATGGTTTTATTTTAATAAAATTTTGTATAAGTACTTAGCGAAGCATAATAAGTAAATGATAAAAATTTCAAAATGATTGCACTGCTTTAAAGCCCTTTGACCTTTAATAATGTGTGGATGCACCCTGATGTGCTACGCATTCTCCAACGCGCCTAGTCATGCTTCTGATCAGGTGGTCAATGTCCTCCTGTGGTATCTCATTCCAGGCAACCACCAACTCCTCTCGAAGTGCTTCTAGAGTCTGAGGAGGACGTTGCAAATTGAGCAATCTCCTACCCATCATATCCCACACGTGCTCAATTGGGGACAAGTCGGGAGATCTTGGTGGTCATGGTAACAATGTGACATCGTTATGTTGAAAGAAGTCTATTGTGACTCTTGCAACATGTGGTCGGGCATTATCTTGTTGGAAAGTTGGATCTGCCAGGGTGTCAAGATAGGGTAAAAAATGGGGTTCTAGAACTTCGTGGATATAACGCTGCGCGTTCATGTTACCTCTGATGAAGATTAAAGGTGACCTGGAACCATAAGCTATAGCACCCCAAACCATAACTCCAACAGTTTGATGAACATGTCTTTCAACAAAAAACTGTGGATTCCTCCTTTCACCACGTCGCCTTCTAACCCTGGCGCGACCATCGTGCATGCCTAAACAAAATCGAGACTCGTCACTAAAGACAATAAATGTTCCATTCCTGATCCCAGAGTGACCGTTGTCTGCACCACTCAAGGCGATTACGTCGGTGTTCTCGAGTTAAAGGGAGGACCCAGTGTGGCCGGTATGAAAACAAGCCAAAACTTCTCATTCGTCTGTAAACACTTCGCATGCCAATAGGTCTTCCATGTTCTGCAAACCGTTCATTTGCAATGGACCTGGTAGTGGAGAAACGGTCCCTTAAGGCCAATAATCTTAGGCGGCGATCTTCACGGTCTGTTGTTCTACGGCGGCGTCCAGTGCCCCTTGCTCTTTGCGTACGGCCTTCTCGAAGCCATGCCTGACAACACCTAACCACAGTGTCTACACTTCTTTGCACTCTAACTGCAATTGTCCGAAAAGAAAGTCCAGCTTCCCGAAGTCCCACTATACGGCTCCTATCAAACTCACTAAGTTGACAAAATCGTACAGGTCTCCGTACTCTAGGCATCGTAACCGATTGCTCTTGCTAAACTAGTTGTTTCCGGTTTGCGAATAGACAGAACAGGATGTCCTTTTAGAAACGCACTAAACCAGTCAGGACCAGCTATTTTATGGTGCTTCCAATTTTCCGGCATTTTCAAGGAATTAGCATTAGCAAATTCATATGCCAGTCCACGAACTTCCTTGGGTGATAATCCAAAATAAATATCAGATGCTTTGAGTACATATCTCACTAGATGATTTTCAAGGTCAGGCTCAAATACTAAATGATTTTTGATGTAGCCAACTGAAATTGACGGCGCAACAACACGATCATCAAGTAATTCAGACTCTGGAATGTTCTTACAGTATCTTGCTAAAGTACGGTAATTTACATTGAAGTCAGCTGCCGCTTTTCTTATTGAGGATCCTAATCTCACTAATCTAGCAGCTCTTAAAAGTACGTTAGGCGGCGCTTTGCCCATCTCAGTCTTCCTTTTGAAATTTCGAACCATGCTTATGTAACCTGAAAATGTTAAAAAATACATTATATACATATACCTACGTAGAATGGTGTGCAAAGCTAATCGTCTAGTGTGGGGGCTGGTTGTCCCATGTGACACGAGGCCCCCGCTAATTTGAGACAACCTGCCCCACTAGATAATTAATTTTTAAGGTCGTCACTAAATTAACAAATTCAAAGCCAATACTTACGTTAAGTCGTATTCGGATTATTGAAGAGCAAAATAAATTCAACAGTTCTTTTTATTATGAAATGTAGTCTTGAAAACATAAATTATGGGGCAAACGAAAAATTTACTCAGGTTAGGCGATTTGTTTATTTTTGTGTGTGCGACCTTAATCTACCAACGACAACTTTCGTACTGCATACAAGTGTTCTGCGCGGACGCAGAAACGATGTGTAGCGCGCCAGGCAACTACATCTTGAGGAGCTGCTGAGATTTAACAATCGTGGCAACCAACCCATGTGACAACCAGCCCCGGTCTCCCCTACTATGCAAAGTGCTCCTGCATTTCTAATACCGTGACGGCCATCTTATAAAATGTCGGAGTTTTGGGTTCGTATCTCATATGCATCAGCTTTCTATAC